>CAUYSK010041361.1:0-29344 GCA_963575035.1 Avahi laniger | reverse complement strand
AGGAAGCAATGTCCGTGTGCAAGGTGGTTCTGTAATTGCAAAAGAAGAGAGGAAGCTGCCCAAGGAAAACATAGCTTCCAGGAGAAGAGTTAAGGGAGAGGGAGACGCAATGTCAGTAGGTGGGGAGAGAATCATGCACATGATATGTGGTGAGGACCCCAGTTCAAGATGAGACCCACTCTACCCCCGATCTGAGACGATGCCTTTGCAGAAGATGTTCGCATGAGGATGGATTCCCCTGAAGGAGAGCTGGCCCGCCAAGCAGAGTCTGCAGTGCAGGCTTGGCTGGGTTGCAGGAGAAAGCCAGCCTCAACCACAGACTGAGAGAGCCATTTCCCAAGCTCGGCGAGATCTCTGAACTGGCAGTTGCCTCCAACAGACACCAAAGCGTGAAGACAGGCCGCCTTCACTGCTTCACACCTGGCTCAGCTTCAAGCCTCGGGATTCTGGTGTGGTGTTCGTAGTTTCTGGGGATGGGCCCAGGGGCAGCATATGCACAGAGAGATGGGAGCCATGTCCAGAGGATGTTGATGACACATGTGACCAAGATGCCCCTGAGGACTCCCAGCAAGATCTAGGTGTAGGGAAGATGAAACTGCACAGAGCTGAGATCTCGGTAAGCAGGGAGGGGCTAAGAGCCAGTGATAGGGAATTGTCACTCTCAGCGTGACCTCAGGTATACCTGAGGGTGGGTGGGAAGTGGAGGAACCGTGCTCTTAGAGATGTAAGTTCACATTCACATGAGAAGGTTCATGAAATACAGAGGCTTAACGAAGCTTAGAACTTTGCAAATTCTTACAGTGTCCTATTTGGGGATCCCCAGAAGCAGACCCTGAGACAAGGATTTGTGTGAAAGGGATTTATTAGGAAACATTCCCAGAACAAAGAAAGAGAGGAGTGGAATGGAGAGACTGGGAAGGGAAGGAGGTGAGCCTGGGGCCAGTATCAAATCAAGTCCCAGGATGGGTACTGCTGGCCCTTTCCTGCCAGGGAGCTCTGAGATCAGATTGGGCCAGTCACACTCCAGAGAGGCCAGATTGGAATGAAGGAGCCAGACTACTTATGCCCTGCATGCTGTAAAGAGTCAACCTTGCCCAAAGAAGGGTTTGACGCTTGCATAGCTCTGGGGCAACCTCCAAGTCCTGAACTATCCTTCCTGATAAGAGGGTCTTTGTTTATTGGGGGCCTTGGGCCATACCACATAGTTGATGCTAACAATGTGATTTACGGTGGGACCTTGGGCTGTGGTATCAGCTTGATCCCTCAAGGGGTCGGAGACTATGGTCAGACATGCGGGCAGTCACTTATGGTTGTGTGACCAATCCCAAGTAAAAACCCTGGACACCAGGGCACAGGCCGGTCTCCCTCATTAGCAATATTCCATGCATGTTGTCCCCACGTCATCACTGGGAGAACTAAACACTGTCTGCACAACTCCACCGGAGAAGACAACTGGATCCACACCTGGGCCCTGCCCGAGCCACCGTCTCCCATTGCTGATTTGCATCTGTAGTTTATCGCAGTAATCACATGTGGTAAAGCGTAACTGTGAATCTAATGGCCTGAGTGCCATGAGTCCTACCTAGTGAATCATTGAACCCAAGGGAGGTCTTGGGGATCCTCGCACCCATCCATCACTGGGTAAGGGCTGACCCGGCTCCCCGTGGAAGCAGGACAATCAACGGGGCTCCGGAAGCATTAGGACAGCTGCCAACAGAGAGACACAGGTGCTGGCTGTTGGGAGTAAAAGCAGCAGCCAGGAACAGCATGCACCGAGGTGGTAAAGGATTCAAGGGACACACAGAGCACTGACGGGGCCGCGGACCACACAGGGGCTGCTGCCTCCAAAGCACCGGTCCTTCCCAACACCTGGCTTGTGGCACCAAGAATCACTTTGACAACCTGATATGAAGATACTGGTAACCACAAGGGCATCTGTCCTAATCGATGAGTCATCACGTACGGCTACATAGTGACCCAACCCCCTGCCACCCCCACCAGCGGCGAGCAGCAGAGTGGGCTGTTTGTGAACCCGCTGATGACTCTATGGCTCTAGACAGCGCTTCTCAGGCTGCAGCGTGCCCCGGGATCCCCTGGAGGGCTGTGAGCATGCACCGTGCTGAGCCCACCTCGGACTTTCCCACTCAGCAGTCTGGGGTAAAGCCTGGGCATCTGCATTTCTAACCCACCGCTGCCAGCCCGGCATACACATGGAGAGCCACCACTATGAAGTCCAGGTGTGGGACAAGCTTGCCAGGGCCCAGTCCTCTACCCTGGAGGGGGGATGGTGAGCCAGGGAGAGGGGAAGGTACAGAGTCAGTGGGAGGGGGGTCTAGGTGGGGGTTAGTGGGGACAGGAGCAGATGCCCTAGCCCACCACTCCCCAGGACACAGTTCCCAGGTGTGGTCACATGGTTTCTCACGCAGTCTCCGGCAAAGTCAAGTCCCGACGCCCACATGGGCCTTTTCCATAGAAGCTAATCTTTATGTGGAACAAAAAGGAAGAGGAGCTAAGAAAACGGAGATGGATTCTGCCCCATTTGGATGCTCCCAAAGTGGCCCCAGAGACAAGGACTTGGGTGCAGGTGGCTCGTTAGGAAGATAGTCCCAGGAAACACAAACGAGGACTAGGGAAGGGAGCCAGGTGAGGCAGAGGTGTTAATGGCAGGCTACCAGTGTGATCACGGGGACAACCCCCTTGGCTGGGGGTCCTGCTGAGGGGGCACAGGATGAGGCACAACATTTTCTATTACAAGTTTGATCAACCAATAATGTGACAAGAATCATGTCTTTGTTTTGCAATGAGACACTTGTCACCCTTGAAGCATTGACAGAAGTAGGGTACCCACTGCCATCCAGTGACTGCCCAGGATTCTGGTCCAGAGAAAACCATGTGCCAAAAGGCAGGGGAATGCCACCTGCCACCTAACCTTAAAAACAGGCCCTGACCCAATTCAGGAGAACAAGTGTCAGTGGACAAGGGACTCCTGGGATCCTTCCCATTCCAAGTGGACAAATTCACAAATTTTAACACTCATGTTCCCTTGCCCCAAACTTATCTCCAATAATGATAAAGAAATAGACCATTTTTAAAACCTCTTTAATTTTGACCTTGTTATAGTTTCAAACTATTTAAAAACTTGCATTTATTCATTCATTGAACATTTTTTATTCAATGTCTACTATCTTCCAGCCACAGGGCTAGACACTGGGAATATAGAGTTTATATTCTAGTGGGGAGGGCAGATAATAAATATTTATACAAACAAACAATTAAAATCATTACAGATTGTGATACACAATTTGAAAGAAACAAACAGGGCACTGTGATAGACAGTTGAGTAACTTGCAGTGAGGGTGGGGCACGTGGGCCATGCTAGATACGATCATCAGTCAGAGCCTCCAAGAAAGTCACATCTAATTTGCCCTCTCAGGGTACCTGAGAAGGGAACATGAAATTTGAGGGATGGAAAGTGCCAGCCACAGGGAGAGCCTGGGAGTGTGCATTTAGGGCAGAGGGATAGCAAGTGCAAAGGCCCTGGGGTAAGAAAGAAGCAGGCATCATTTAGAACACCAAGGATGCAGGGAGTGTGACGCCTCATGGGAGAGGGAAAGGGCTATGAAATACATATGCTGGGGTAGGCAGGATCTCAAAAAAAGAAAAAAAAACCCACACTAGATATTTCAAGCAGAGGGAATTTAATATGTGGAATTTGTTACACAAGTGATGGAAGAGTTGAGGAATCAAACAAAAAAACAGTGACAAAATCCAGACATGAGCAACAACAGAAAATTGCTCCCACCCCAGGCCAGAGGGGCAAAGGGAGAACAAACATGGGGTTATCAGAGCCCCACGTCTCTGTCCAGCCCCCGCCAGGCACAGCGGGAGCACAGAGAAGGACTGCCTTGTGCAGGAGCTGAAATTACAGAGGACACACAGCCAGGGCCAGAGATGCCAAGTTGAAGAGGGAGAGAAGGACAGGCACACCCAGGCTTCTCTCCTCCCACCAGCCAACCTCCTGCCAGGCAGCAGCCACCCATGGCCAAACCTACCAGGAAGCCAGAGGGTCAGGGCGCCTGGGATATGTGGTTCCCTGCCCTGCAGAGCATACGCACAGACGGGGAGTCGTACGGTATGTGCCATATAGATGGCATCGCTGCTGTATTCCACACATTTAGCTCTCAATGGAGTGGCCAGATTTGATGCTTAATGAATGTTTATTGAATTATCAACTTTTCACAAAATGAGAAAAATCTTACCAAACGGTGTCAAGGACTTTAGTCCTTCCACCTGAAACCAGTATAAAGTTCTACCTCCTCTGCCAGCCTACCCAATCACTTACAGTGTACCTAATTAATCAAAATGTGTTTACATCACTGAAGATTGAGAGCCGTAAGCCTCTCCACAGCATTTTCCCAGCCACTCGTACATAGACGGTATTCGCATTTAGTCTTGTATGGCTAAAAGTTGGAAGAAGTTCCCCACACCAACAGGACAAGCAGAGGCGCGGATGTCCTCAAATCAGACTTGTGGGTCAGAACTAACCTCATGCAAAACAGAATCGGTCCAGAGGACGAGCGGGTCCAGGACTGGTCAGTTATCATGCAGGGTTTGGGGCCGGTTAGTGCTGACTGTGTTTAAATTCTCTCTTCCTTCCCTTCCTCCCAGCTTCTCCCGCCATCCCTCCGATGGCTTGCATGCTGCAGCCAGCCCGTCAGATACGGCTTCACTTTCCTGCTGCGATCGCCTTGGCGATTTCAAAAAGGTTAATTCATTACTTGGTAGAAAATGTAAAATTCATCAAAAATATTGCTTTTCTTACTAAGCAAACGTATTCCAGTCTAGCTGGGAATGTGGTGTAACAATTTGCAAGGTGGTTTGCTGTTGAACCTTCAGTTTACCGTGGCCCTAATGACATAGTGACGCAAGGAGACAGCACGACCTTTGTGGTAAGGTCACGGCTCCTAAACTCTTGGCACTGGGCAGAGCCCGTCTCCTGCTGTGTGGACTCTTCACCTGTGCCAGGCCCCTGTTCCCAGTTCCTGCAGCTTCAAGTTAGAGAAGTGACCCAGCAGCTTCCGAGGACCAGGGGGAGAGAGTGCCAGCCTGACTGCCCTTTAAAAGGGAGGGACGTGCGCAGCCCGGGAACGCCACGTCTGTGTCAGTAATTCTATCGGTGCACAGGCCGCTGCGATGTAAGGGGTTAGTGCCTAAGAGCAGCAGGGGAGCTGGAGGGTAAATACCCTGGCTCCCTTTCTGCGGGGACAGTTCCGAGGATCATCCCCCTCCCTGGGAGACCACACTCAGCCGCTCACAGCAGTAACTGCGCATTAACCAGCCTTCACTGCCCCCCACTCCCACACTTCTGGTCTCTCTTCCTCACCCCTTTCCAGGTACTTCTTGAGACCTCCTCCCAAACAAACTGCATGACTTCTTGTCTCAGGTCTGCCCGTGGGGAGTCCAAACCTAGAGAAAGAGGCAGAGGTGAGCTGCCCTGAAGAGAGACCAGTGGGCTGAGATTCGAAGGAAAAGTACTAGAAGAGAGTGGAGAGGATGGGAAGAGCGGTCCAGGCAGGAGGAAGAGCATGTGCGAAGGCTCTGAGCCTGCGCGGCCTCATGTGACCCTCGGGCCTGCAGGCAAGTGTTCCACCTATAAGGAAGGCACAGCTGGGTTCCCTACGCCGGGTGACACTGTTGGCATTGGAAGCTGGGTCCTGCTTTGCCGTGGGGGCTGTCCTGGGCACTACAGGATGGTTAGCAGCATCCCTGGCCTCTACCCACCAGACACTGTCAAATGTCCCCTGAGGGGCAGGGAAAATGCCTCCTGTGGAATTGGGGTAAAGGGCTGAAGACGCATGAGCACCTCTCTGAGGAGGGAAAGCTGTCTGCTGCTGCCAATGTCCTCTTTCCTCTAACGTCCATGGGTGCATTCATCGGGCGTCTGGCCAGTTTGCAGTCCCCTGGCCTGGCAAGATGGAGGTCAAGGGACACCGGGCGTGGCGGTTTAGCTGCTTCTCCGAGGCCTCGTGGTCGGGCATTCTCGCCTCTGGCCGCTAGATGGCACTGTCGCAGTGCTGTATCCGGGAGAAGAGGGCCAGCCGGGGAGATCCAGCTTCGCTTCTCCTGACCTGACTGTCCATCCCTGCACCCCAAAGTGCTGCCTGCCTTTCTCCCAAGTGTGTGGGTGGATGTGGCGGCCAGGGGTGGATTGTGAGCTCCTGCGAGTTCACCCTGGGCAGCTGTGCATTCCAGCTCCGTCTCTGCTTCCCCGTCTGGAAAATGGAAGGAAACGAAGCCCTCATCTCGCAGGGCCACAGCGAGGGTTAGATAAGATACAACAGGCAAGGTGTGGGTGGAGTCCAGGCCCGGCACACCGCGCGGGCACTCAAAAAATCTTAGTGGTCTTTAGGATTGGGCCCTGCGTCCTAGACCCGCTGCAGCGTCAGTGGAGTATGAGCAAAGTCGCCTCTCCTCTCGACCTCTCTTCCAATAGGGGACAATGACGATGCCCTCTCTGAGACACTGTCTTATCTAGTGAATGCTTATGATGGGCCAGGCCAGGTTAAAGTAAGCAACTTCACTTTAACGCTTCATTTCATCTTTGTAAAACCCCTGTGAGATACACATTTTTCCCATCCTCGTCTTGCTTAGGAGGAAACCGAGGCACTGAGACGTTGACGGGGGAGGAGAGGGTCAAGCCTGGCTGTCCGGACTCATAACCCAAGTGGCCGACCATCCCATAACCCCACGGAAAAATGGCCAATTGGTTGTTCTCGTTTCTTCAGCCCAAGAAGTATTGCTGCTTGGTTCACAAAGGTTAAAGTTATTCAGCAAGGAGAGCTCAAAGGGCTTCGACTGCTCTGCAACCCGGGAGCCAGAGCAGGAATGGAAAATACCCACGGGCTGGTATTGTCTGGGGACTCTCCCCGGGGTTTCCTTGGAAAGGGGTTATTTTCCTTTCATTCCCATGCAGGGTCAGCACACTTTTTCTGTAAAGGGCCAGAGAGTAAACACTTTAGGCTCTGTGAGCCATATGGTCTCCGTTGCAACTACTCAACTCTGTCATTGCAGCTCAAAAGCAGCCACGGGCAAAATGAAAACAAATGGACGTGGCTATGTACCATTAAAACTTTATTTATTAAAAACGGGCAGTGGGTTGCATGTGGCCTTTGGGCCATAGTTTGCCAATCCCTGAGATGACACAGTATAGTCTCTCTGCCCAACTCTGGAAGTGTACGACATGAAACCCACAAATTACACTTTCTCGCGGCTCAGGAAGTTGACCTGCAGAAGCTTCTGCTACATGTGCTGGTGCACACCAGCGAAGACGGCTGCTGGCTAGGAGTCTGCTCTGCCCTGCGCAGAGACCAGAAGATCCGTCCAGTACTCTTGGATTGCTGTTTCTGCTGCTTCATGCAGGCTCCTGTCTATTTACTGTTAGGGAGGAATCCTGGCCTCGTCTGCTTCTGTGACACATTGTGCTAATTGCCCCAGTCCAGCCATTTCCACGGTGTCAGGACCCAGCTGTGAATAGTCAGAGGTGAGTTCTAGCTGTAATTCTATAGCAGCCATCACCAAACCTGAAAAAACGTACCAATTCCTTGCAAAGAAAAAACTGTGGTGGAATTATCAGTGTATCACTTAAACCTGTACAAGTATAAAATAGGAAGAAACATCTTGTGAATAATATGATATTATTACTTCTTAGCCAATAACAGCCACATAATTTGACACATTTATTATGAACAAAACTTTAAAGCCAACAAATTCAAATTGCCAGCATACATTTAACATGGGAGATGGTGTTTTGGGTGAAACTAAATTGTCCATGTTGGATTTAATAGTAGACAGATGTCTGTTGCATGCTTCCCTGTCTCATTTGCCATTAAGAATGATGAACTAATTTTGGTTACATCATCATTATTATTTTCAATAATGTTCTTTTTAATAAATTACTCAGTTTTTCTACAGCTTCGTTATTTTGGTGGACAAATCGATTGTAATAGTGCGTTACATAATACAGTACTCAGAAAAGCAAAGACCATAGACTGACCCATGTGTTCCTTCATATTCTCTATGTTGCTTACTACCTGGGACCTGTTGTGAGTTGTTACATAGGAAGACACAACCTGAGAAAGCTACTGGCTCAGAAAAAGCATAGCATCTCAGCTGCTGTGGCTCTTTTGGTGTTGAAGAGCTGGTGTGATTCAGTTCTCGCCATTCCCCTCTCGATGACTTATTATAAAACTACGTAGCCGGGCTCCTGGCCACACTTGGTGACAAAGAAATAAAAGTCATCACAGTTATGGAGCTCTGCTGTTGTGGAGCCATGACAGCCTATGTGCCTCATGTCATCAGGAAATGAAAATGAAAATTGTCAAAATTCTCATTTGAACTTGGGGACCCCCAAGAATACAGCACATTTTGTCCTGTAAGTACAAAGGAAGGTGGCTTTTCTGTGCAATAATCTTTCTTAATTAAGCAATCATCCTTTTTTCTTTGATACTTTGGTTGCCACTTATAAAAATTCTAGTTCACCTTCATAGTTTGAGGAATGTTGACTAGTTCACATTCGGATTTTCTATCAACCCTGTTTCATGTTAGTGCGTTGCTTAAGTATGGTTTAATAACATCTAGAGAACCAATAGTTTACTGAAGAAACAATCTTCTGACTTTGTTATGTGAGCGGGAGATGATATTTAATGCACAGAAATTGGATTATGGATTTGTACAGAAAACTTTTTTTTTGTTTTGTTTTGTTTTTGTGTTTGTTTTTTGGGTCACGGAAGCAAGCAATTCTTTAAGTTAAACCATATGGTATTATTACTTCTGTAGATACAAAAATAGTGGCAAATATATATGATTCAACCTGATACAAAACATTTCTATCATTGGTGGTGCACAGGCACGCACAATGAAAATCATTTTGCCAAAACGAGGTTCCAAATCTAAAAGTGAAAGTGACATATCTTAGTCAGCAAACAAAATTGCAAATCTGACAATACGGGGGGCTATGCAGAGAGACAGAACTGACATTTATGGGCGAGATTTATTTAGAGGGATTTAGGAGTCCCCATGCAATAGCCTCTTCCCTAGTGGGGCCTTTGCTGATTCACATGCTTGTTACTGCGTTCTTAGAAGGTGTAGCAGATGTAAGTCACCTTGGTTTTCTCACTTTCTAGCTTTAAGTTTGAGCATCAGCTGGAGCTTTGGCGGGAAAAGGTGAAGGAGTTTCAGGGTCAACTGATTAAAAAATTTCACCTGCTTTCAAGTGTCCCTCAAGTGTGGACCTCCAAGTAGGTTGATGGTCCTTTATAGAAGATGGTCCTACACAGAGCTGGCGTTATGGAGAAAATGACCTAGCAGGGAAAGAATTAAAAGAATGTCATCCTTGTTTGCTCTGGCTCATTTTTTAATACACTAGTCACCTTGACATTTCTAAAAGAATTTTTCAAGAGCCTAAGTCTAAAAACTATGCTTGTCCAAATAAAATGTTCAGGATCACCAGGTGGGGCCCCTAAATTCTGGCTGTGCTCTTCCTCCCACCAAGGTGTGACTTAGATCTCATTTCACCAAAAGGCATCAATACTCTTGCTTGTGAGAAAGTATTTTCCATTGCAGGTGGCTGAGTCTGGGAGACCCACACTTTGCCAAATGTCCACACTATTTGGCACTTCTGATGATTGCTTATGACCTAAGATAAGCACATTCTGATTAGAAATTGCAGAGTCCTTACTTCTAACTTGGGGACAATAGAAATAGTTAACATTTTCCCAGTCTCAAAAAAATGACTTCTTCATTTGACAAATAACATCAGATGTGAAAAGCAATTGAATTGCTCTTGGACTTTCAGTATTTTGTGTGTGCGTGTGCGTGTGTGTATGTGTGTAGTTTGGCTTATTACACATTTGTTTGTTGTGAAATTCTGTTACACTGAGCTCCATTAAAATACTCAAGAGTAGCAGAGCGCAGCACTGTTTAGAATGAAAATTTATAACCAAGGTATTATTTAATCGACTGTGCAATTCAGATTGAGTATCTCTTATCTCAAATGCTTGGGACTAGAATTGTTTTGGATTTGTCATTTTGGAATATTTACTGGGTGAACATCTTAAATTTGAAAATCCCAAATCAGAAATCCAAAATTTGAAATCCAACAAGAATTTTCTTTGAGCATCATGTTGACATTCAAAAAGTTTTGGATTTTGGAACATTTTGGATTTCAGATTTTCTGATTTGGGATGCTCCACCCACACTGGATTAAGAAATGGCTCATGGGGGAGTCAACATTTGAGCAAGACTTTGAAGGAGAGGTAGGATTTTGACATGGATTTGGCTTTGGAATCAAACCTCAGATTCCAAATCCTGGGGTCAGATCTGCAAAGCCAAATCTTGGGCTCAGTTCAGGACTGTCATTTAATAACTTTGTGACCTTAGGGGAGATTAGAAGCATTAGGAGTCTCTTTTCCTCCTTTGCAATACCATGGAAACAGGAATTCCTCTCTTGCAAGGCAGCAGTAAGGATTAACAGACAATAACGATAGCCCAGAACTTGTGGCACTAACACACGGTGAGTACTTCACAGCATGTACTACTGCCTCTGGTACTTCTCTGCTGTCACTATTATCATCGTCCTCACCACTCATAGTAGGTGGCATTATTTACCCTAAATCTTCATCCCTCCTACATCAGAACCCTTGCCAAGATGAGGTGGGTCTGAAGTACTTCCCTGCCCCTTGACTTTGGGCTTGAGTATGCAACTTGGTTTGACCAATAGCCTGTAGGAAGGAGGGATGGGTTTCCAGTTTTGTGCCTAGGAATCAAGAAGCCTTGTGTGTTTCCATGCTCCCTTTTGTTCTTCTGCCTGTGACATAAGAAGACTTCCCTCTGGGGTACTGCTGTCCCTTCAGCCTTAGCCAAGAATGAGCACCTGTGGAGCAGAACTTCCCTTGCCTACCCACAGACCTACACTGAGAGCAAAGCTGCCCCATCCCAGGCAGCTTGGAACAGAATCACCTGGCAAAGCCCAGCCCAGCTCAGCTGAGCCCTGGAGGACACACAGACATGTGAGTGATGACAAATGATTGCTGTGTTGTATCACTGAGAATAGGATGTCTTGTTACACGGCAATAGCTATCTGATACATCATGCTTGTTGATTTCATGAGCAGAGACTGGCAGAGAGGATATGTAGGGTGGAAACTGGGAACAGTGGGAAAATAGGGTGCAGACAAAAGCACTTTGGGAACTAAGGGTGCTAAAGCTGGTAGAGATCACAGAGGGCCTCAGTAACAAAGCCAAGGAGTCCAGCTGTACCCACTGCACAGAGGCAGCCACTGGAGGCCTCAAGGGGGCTGGTACAACTGGGCAGGGCTTCAGGGGAGGTTGTGGGGCAACAGCCACAGAGGACAGGGTGAGCTGCCTGGCACGGTGGTGTCCCCCACTCTCCTCACATTGCCCACTGGAAAATGCTGCCCCAGTGGTGGTCTCCCTTCCTTTTCTCTCTCCAGGGTGGCCTTGATCACCTTTTCACCTGATTTTACCATTTATAAATATACCAGGGGGCAGAGAGAGGTGACATCCTGGGTAACTTCTCCCTCTGTGGCAAATCCACTGTTCTGAACATTGTCTATACCTGGGATTGTGGTCTGGACAAGAATAAGAGGGACATACTAAGGCAACCTCCCTGTGCTATTTGCAGCCCCACAGCCTGAGGGCTGCCCCCAGTGCCGACTGCTGCGAGAAAAGGCCCCGTGCTGGTGCGGAAGGAAGGCACAGGCACAGGGGAGAACTCCAAAGGGGTCTTGACTTGGGGGGGCCTTGATTGTGTCCCCGACATACAAACTTGTCTCAGGCTGACCTCCCTACTAAGACTCTGCCTGTCTATGCCGGCCATTCTCACTGGGATGGGTAAGCCCAGGGGTTTTACTAAAGTGAGGGGAGTGGGAATAATGGGCACTTGGGGCCCGGGAAGGGACCTAGTGGGTCAGGACCAACACCCCAGTTCCACGTGGGCAACTCTCTGCTCCTCTGGCGGGCCAAAACCCAGCGGAAAGGAGCATAAGGCAGAGCAAGGGGTATTTCTAAATCCGCAACCTGACCTCGTGAGCTTGTCACCTTTCACATCTCTGAAAACATTTAAGTTCCTACGCAGCTTCCGGAACCATGCTCAAACCACAGCCCCACCGCCAGGGAGCTGTGCACTGGAGGGAAGTGAAGTCACCACCATGCCCTGAGTTCCACATCCATAGACTGGGTGAACATGCCTCCCTCCAGCCTCTCTGTAAGGATGACATGTGTCACAGCACCTTTAATGCACTTAGAGAGTGTCCTTCTATTGTAGGTAGCTCAGTAAACACTCAGTGTGATTACTGTGATTGCTATTGTGTTAGTTCCTAGGGCTGCCACAACAAAGTGACACAAACTTGGGGGCTCGGAACAACAGGAATGTTCTGTGTCACGGTTCTGGAAGCCAGAAGTCTGAAAGCAGGGTGTGGGGAAGGGTTGATTCCTTTGAGGACTGGAAGTCTCTGCCCCAGGCCTCTCTCCAGTGTCCGGTGGGCTGCTGGCAGTCTTCTGCATGTATTGGTTTGTAGACACATCACCCCAGTCTGTGTCTTCATGTTCACGTGGAATTCTGTGTGTGTGTGCCCCAATTTCCCCTTTTGTAAGGACATCAGTCATGTCAGGTGACTACTATACTCGAGTATGACCTCATCTTAACTAATTACATCTGCAAAGATCCTGTCGGGAAATAAGATAGCATTCTGAAGTATAGGGGGTTAGGACATCAGCATACGAATTTTGGCTTGGTGGCACATAATTCAATCCACAATAATTATCATGATTATTATTAATAATACATAATTATTGTCAGATGAAAGGAAATATCATAAAATCTTACTTAGAGGTTTGTGAGGATTATACGGGGTCACTGGAGAATTGTCTGACACACAAAAGGTGCTCAACACATGCTGTTATACTTCCTTACTATCAGACTAAAATTAGGTCTTTGCTCACATCCCGTTGGCCCAACAGACACATTTGTGTTTCTGGTTTCATCCCAGCTTTATGTATGCATGCTGAATATCATATGTGACATTTTGTAGGTGTAGACGTTTGTCCTGCCTCCTAACGTTATTTTGAAATTACTTTTCTCCCTACTAAAGTGTTCTTTTTTAATTATTTCTAATAGTTGAGTAATATTTCCCAGAATCAAAATGCCACAATTTACTTTACACTTTCCATAATTTACTTAAATTCAGATTGTATACGATCTTGTGTTCTATTGTAAAACAGAGCAACCATGAATATCTGTGCCCTGGCCACTCCAGTCCTAGAACTCTATTTTGTGTAAAATATTCCCTCGTGATTTCACTTGTATTTCTTGAGAACTGGAAGGTGGGATCCTCTTCTCTGTATGTGGTGACCGTTTCTATTTCCTCCATGTGTGTTGTCTGCTCCTGTCTCTTGGCAGATTCATTCTTATCTGCTCCCAAATCTGTAAGATAATTGTCTCATTCTCTGGGGCTGATCCAAGGCTCCTGGCCTGGCACTTACTGTGGATTCTCTTGAACCTGCCATCAATCTTTTCAGGACAGGCCGGACCAAGCAGTGTTCTTGCCTGAGAAATGCCCAGGCAGAAGGTCCAGCCATCCTCCGTGTGAATTCTCTCCCACGATTCACAAACAGAAAAAAGGAGAGGAGGGAGGTGGAAGATGCAAGCCTCTTCATCTGTTTGGAGAGTCAGCAAGACAGAGAATCTTTAATTACTGACCATGGATAATATAATAATATGCCTGTGTTTGGGTTTTGGTTTTTATTTCTTATGTAAGATCATTAAGAGTTATGAAAGTAATGTGTAAAAATGTCCAATAAGCAAGTTCCTTTTTTTATTTCCTAACCACGTGCAACGCCAAGATGCATCCCCAGCCCACAGCTCAGCGGCACCTGTACACTGCACCCTCTCGGAAAGCCAAGGACAGGGGTCCTCATCACACCCCAGGAAGATGTCCTCCTCCACGTGGTCCTGCTGGTCTGATGGCCACCCGGCATTGGCGATCTCTCAGGACTTATTTGATGGGATCGTCTCTCGTCCACTTCACCTTCCAAAGGGGAAATGCCCTGAAAGGCACTAGCTGAACTGGGCCCATTTGTTCCTTGCACAGAGTTTAGGTTGCAGGAAATGCAACCTGGTTTCTCCAATGCATACGTTGCAAAAAAGGGAGTGAGGAAGAGAGGGAAAGGGATGGAAGGGAAGGAGAGAAGGAAAGGACACTCACAGACTAAAGGAGACTTTGAAAACGTATTGACTCATTGCAACATGTAGACATAATTTCGTTCTTAATTCAAAGAAAGTACTAAAAAAATCATAATATTTGTGAGGCAGTTGGAAATTTGAACACAAGATGAATATTTGGTGATACTGAGGAATCCTTGCTCATTATTTTTAGGTACAGTAGGGGTATTATGGTTATATTTTTTAAAAGAGGATTTCTTATGTTTAAGCGGTGCACCTTGGAGCATTTACCAGATGAAATGATGTGACGATAAGAGTATGGAAGCAATAAGCTGACTGTGAGTTGCAGCTTATAGAGCAATGACCCAGAGCTTTCACTGGGGAACCCACCCTGTAAATGTTGAGATGAGGAGAACTTTTCTCTGGGGTCATTCAGTATCTCATTATCTCAACAGAATTGTTCTCCAAACTCTGTGAACGGCCGCGCAGGGGGTGGGCTACATGCAGGGCCACCTGTGCTCTGCGTGATGCAGAATTGAGAGGGGTTGGTCTCTACACCTCACCCTGCAGCACGCAAGTGCCACTCGATCTTATTTGCTAAAGCTCTGGGTCCCGCCTTGCCTTCTGCTGCACCTGGTGTAGCTAAGTCAGAGATTGTCTGGCTCCAATTTCTCTGTGTAATGTATGTGTCTGCCGGTGAAGGCAGGGGACTGCCTGGGTGGGAGAAGCGTGGTTGATAGTCCCACTGTGCTCTGTCAGCCTGTGCCACCCCCTCCTTTTCAGCATTCCCTGCCCCAGTCCTGTATCTCTGCCAGATCCTCAGGCCCGTCCCTCCATGCCTTTTCCTACAGATGCTCAGGCTATGGCTCTGGTTTTTCTAGTTCTGGGTACTGCTCTTCTGCTCACTTTCTCGCTTCCCCCAGCATGATGTCACCTCTCACAACCCTGCCTTTGCATGTTCTAATTTCTCATTCCACTCTGGGTTAAATAATCCTTCCTGTATGCCGGAAAGGAGCAGGTGAGAAAGCAGCTTAGTTCTTGGTAGGATGGGGGCAGCCTGTGCTGCTCCCCAGGAGGCCTGGCTCAGTCACACATTCCCATCTGCACCTGCTCTGCCCACCCACCTCACCTGCCAGCCCTGTTAGTGGGTACAGAAGGCAGGGCCCCTGCCGTTGGTGAGTTGGTCCTGGTTAGGCAGTGTGAACATACCAGGTGACTGAGGACGATTAGACTTTCAGTGGTGCAGGGAAGAATGAAACATCGATGTGGATTGCAGTCAGCTCAGGCCAGCAATCTATTTATATGCAGTTCGGACAAAATTAACCTAGACTGATAGAAATCAGGTCAAAGGTTGCCCTCGTGGGATCCGGGAGGAGGTTGAGCATAAACATGAGCAATGGAAATGTTCTAAATCTTAATCTGGGATGACAATGACATCATCAAACTCATGGAACGAAAGGAAGTGACACTTCTCTGAGAGCTCCTTTGTATATAATCGTGAGTTTTGAGATCATGTTGGTGTTTTACATATTGAATAAACAAAACTAAATCAAAAATGTGGGGAAAGTCAGCCTGCTAGTACTGGTCTGGAGAATTCCACTCTCCATCATACACAAAGTTGAGGGAGACATGGTGATTTGATGTTTGAACCAGAGGTTCTAGTCCTTGTCTAAGGATGTATTATCACAGAGGTCCAAAAATCCCATAATATAGGCTGCAAGATGTGGCTGTGTGTGTTGATTTTTCTAGGAAGAGACTCCATCGCTTCCATCAGATTCTACAAATGGTCTCTGACTCTGGATTTAGAAATCACGCTTCCAGAGAAAACTGTCTCATGAGCTCAATGCTGGCGTATGCAGGAAGAATGAAGCACAGGGCCTCTGGCCTTGAGGAATCACATCCTTCCTGAAAGCTTCCAGAAAGTTGAGAGGATGCCATCTGCTTCTCTTTGTCCACCCCCTACCCCCTCAGAGTGAACAGAGCAATTTTGAGGCCACCGTCCACTGAGGCTTTGAGGATGAGGCCAAAGGCACCAGACCACTGGCTCAAATCCCTGTTAGCTCAGAATCCTCAAGCCCAGGTTTTAGCTGAGCAAACATCCACGCATTATAACAAACAGCTCTTGCTGTATGCAGGAGTTTAAAAGTTTTGTCTTTGATGATGACCAAAGTCTCACTTGGATAATAATTACCGACATCTTCCAGACCACTCAGAGTCCAGATCTTTCCTTATCAAGCTTTGTAATTCTCCCAACTGGGACATTTTACAGCCATTTCAAGGGGGTCTGGTCTGAGGAGCTGAAGCAGGAGCTTTGGTCCAGCTCAACATTGAGTTTTCTAAATGATCCAGTCATGTTTATAGTAGGTCAAGAGAGGATGTCACTGTCATTACGTTGCAATGGTTCTTGCGCTGCTCTCAAACTTCAGAGAAACACGAATTTGATAGACCTTGGTACTCTGACATACAATCCTATAGATAATTTATTTGACAACATTTTAAGAATTCTTCAATGACCACCTATGTACCAAGCACTGTTATAGGCACTGGGCTCACAGTAGTAAATGAGACACACCCCTACCCTCTGGGAACTCATAGAAAACCATCCATTGTATTAAAATGTATATTTATTCTCTAGCTCAGGGACTCCCATATTCTGCTGTGTGTTTTCAAGGTGGTATTCTATAAACACATGACAATGTACCTGGAGGGCTTGGGCAAAGCCTCCTGACAGCATCACCTTCTGTCAGGAAGGTGCTAATGCATGCTACTCCAACACGGGCTTTGCAAAGTCCTGCAGTAAAGAAATCTCTTGGTTGATCACAAATGCTTTATTTTTTTATTTTTCTTTTTCAAAATTCTTCTTTATCAGTAATCACTTCATTTTCTAATTTTTATTTTTTAAATAAGAGATAATACATGTTTTTATCATGTACAACATGATGTTTTGAAGTACATATACATTGTGAAATGGTTCAATCTAGCTAATTAACAAATGCATTACTTCACATAGTTATCATTTTTCTGGTGAGAGCATAAAACATCTACTCTCATTCCATTTTTTAAAGGATATAATACATCATCATCAACTAGAGTCACTTTTCTGTACAATAGATCTCGTAAAATTTATTCTTCTAATCTAACTGTAATTATATATTCTTTGACCAACATCTCCCTGTGCCCCATAGCCCAAAACCACACCAGGCTCTAGTAACCAACACTCTACTCTCTGCTTCTATGAGATCAATTTTTTCAAATTTCTCATATGAGTGAGACCATGTAGTATTTGTCTTTCTGTTCCTGGCTTACTTCACTTAGCATAATGTCTTCCAGGTTCATCCATTTTGTCACGAATGGCAGAATTTCATTCTTTTTTATGCGTGAATAGGATTGAATTATGTATATGTACCACATTTTCTTTATTCATTTATCTCTTGATGGACATGTAGGTTGATTCCATATTTTGGCTATCGTGAATGGTGTTATGATAAACATAGGAGTGCAGATATCTCTTCAACATAATGATTCTATTTCCTTTGAATATATAGCAAGTGATGGCATTGCTGAATCATATGGTTGTTCTATTTTTAGTTTTGGGGGGAACCTCAGTACTGCTTTCCATAATGGCTACACTAATTTGCATTGCCACCACATCATGTAAGGGTTACCCTTTCTCCACATTCTCACCAGCACTTACTATCTTTTGTCTTGTTCATAATGACCATTCTAATTACAGTGAGATTATATCTCATTGTGGTTTTGATTTGCATTTCCCTGATCATTAGTGGTGTTGAGCATTTTTTCATATAGCTCTTGGCTATGCGTATGTCTTCTTTTGAGAAATGTCTATTCAGATCTTTTACCTATTTCTTAACTGGGTTTTTGGGAGGTTTTTGCTTTTAAGTTGTTTGAGCTTTTGATATATTTTGAGTATTAGTTCCTTGTCAGATGCATAGTTTGCAAATATTTTCTCCCATTCCGTGGATTGTCTCTTCACTTGTTGATTGTTTCCTTTGCTGTGCAGAAGCTTTTTAGTTTTATGTAGCCACATTTGTCTACTTTTGCTTTTATTATCTGTGCTTTGAGGTCTTACTCAAAAAAATCCTTGCCCAAATCAATGTCCTAAAGCATTTCCCCTATGTTTTCTTCTACCAATTTCATAGTTTCAAGTTTGGTCTTACATTTAAGTCTTCAATCAATTTTGAATTAATTTTTATAATGCTAAGAGATAAGTATATAATTTTGTTCTTCTATATGTGGACATCCAGTTTTCCCAACATCATTTATTAAAGACACTGTCCCTTCCACATTGTGTGTTCTTGGCATCTTTGTCCAAAATCAGTTTGCTGTAAATGTGAGGATTTATTCTGGAGCTCTTTATTCTATTCAATTAGTCTATCTGTCTGTTTTTATGCCAGTACTATGCTGATTTGGTTACTATAGCTTTGTGGTATACTCTGAAGTTAGGTAATGTGATGCCTTCCGGCTTTATTCTTTTTTTCCTCAAGATTGCCTTGACTATTTGGGGTCTTCTGTAAATCCATACTAATTTTATTTTTATTTTTTTCTATTTCTGTAAAGAATGTATTTCAATGGGGATTGCATTGAATCTGGTGATTGTTTTGGTAGTATAGACATTTTAATAATATTAAATAACTATTTTAATCCATGAACATGGGATGCCTTTTCATCTATTTGTGTCTCCTTCTATTTCTTTCATCAATGTTTCATAGTTTTTGTTGCAGAGATCTTTCACCTCTTTAGTTAAATTTATTTCCAGGTTTTTTTTTCCATAACTTTGTAAATGAGATTGTTTTATTGATTTCTTTTTCAGATAGTTCACAATTAGCATATGAAAATGCTAGTGATTTTTGTATGTCAATTTTGTAACCTGCAACTTTACTAATTTATTAGTTCTAACAGTTTTTAGTGGACCGTTTAGGCTTTTCTATATATAAAATCATGTCATCAGCAAACAGGGACAAATTAACTTCCTTCTTTTTAATTTGGATACCTTTTATTTCTTCTTCTTGCCTACTTGCCCTGGCTAGTACTTCCAATACTATGTTGAATAGAAGTGTTGAAAGTGGGCATCCTGTCCTGTTTCTGATTGTAGAGAAAAAGCTTTCAACTTTTCACCATTTAGTATGATGTCAGCTGTGGATTTTTCACATATGGCCTTTATTATGTTGAGGTATATTTCTTCTATAACTATTTTTTTGAGATTTTTATTATGAAGGGATTTTGAATTTTGTCAAATACTTTTTCTGCATCTATTAAGATGATCATATAGTCTTTTTTTGTTTTGTTTTATTGTTGTGATATATGGCCATCCTTGCATTCCTGGGATGAATGCCACTTAATCATGGTGAATGATCTTGTTGAATTTTGTTTGCTAGTATTTTGTTCAAGATTTTTGCATCTATTTTAATTAGGGATGTTGGCCTATAATTTTCTCTTTTTGTTGTGTCCTTGTCTGGTTTTGGTGTCAGGGTAATGATGGCCTTGTATTAATAGAATGAATTTGGAAGGATTCCCTCCTCTTCAAGTTTTTTGGAATAGTTTTTAAAAATTTGTATTAGTTCTTTAAATGTTTGGTATAATTCACCAAGTGAAGCCATCAAGTCCTGGATTTTTCTTTGGTGGGAGACTTTTTATTGCTGATTCAATCTACTTACTCATTATTGGTCTGTTTAGATTTTCAATTTCTTCATAGTTCAATCCTGGTGGATTATATTCATTTGGAAATATATCCTCTTTTACATATTTTATAACATAAAACAGAATTCAGACTGGGAAATGCTGATCTTCTGGATTGCTTGCGTGTCCCTATGCTGACATTGAAAGTCTGCTGAAGTTGGTTGCTTTCCTATCTCCCCAGCTGGTTACTTGGCACCACTCTGACACTCAGTGACACTGAAGTTGTTTCTTTACCAGGCTCAAGGCTCTCTCTTCTCCAGACCATTTCTCTTGCTCTGCCTCTGGCTGGGCCATCTTTTACTCCAGCTCATCCCTGTCTGTTGAAATTTCACCACTCTTCAAAATAATCCCCATATTCCTCATTGCCCTGCCCTGACCTCCCAATTCTTTCTTGAGTCCCTGGAAAATATGATAAATAGTTTGCAAAAATGGCCCCATAATTCCCCCCTGTATTGCAATCTGACTTTCCTCTCATCAAGAGGTGGAGACTATTTGCTGTCTCTTGAATCTGGACTGGACAAAGTGTTTTGGCCAGAAAGATGTTTAAAAAATGTGACACAGCAGAGATTTGAAAAGTGCTTATGCGTTGGAGCTTGGACTCTTCTGATGCTCGGAATACTTCTGCCACCGAGGAAATAAGACCAGGTTAGCCTACCGAAGGATGAAAGTCACATGGCTTTTGCCCAGATGACATTGGGCTGGCCACTAGGCATGTGAATAATGTCATCCTGGACAACACAGCTCCAGCTGAGCTGATGCAGGTCAGAAAAGCTTCCCAGAACTGAGGGAACCTGGCAAATAAGTAATGTCTGTTGCTTTAAGCCTCTACATTTGGGTTGGTTTCTTATTCAGCAAAAGCTGCCTGATACAGCACCTACACAAATCCTTTGTATGTTCCAGCTTAATTATAACATCCTTGAGCACAGAATCACATTGATTGACATCCTCCAAAGCTCCCTCAGGACTTAGCATCCTGTCTCACTCATTCAAGAACTGAGGACATGTTTGTTGATTGACAATCTTGTCCAAAGTTTCCACTGTGCTTCAAGGATCAGTTAGCAATTTAATTCCTTCAGAAGCCAATCTAGGTCCCCAAGCACCAGTTAAAAACAAACCTACCACATCAAATCCTTCTTGGAAAAAAGCCAACAGATCATAAGCTTTGAAATTGAGCTACAGGGCCTATTGAGGAACATTTTGCTAGGGTCCAAGACCCAAGGCATTAATAGAATCACTCCTTTTAGACTCAGATCCTCCCTCTGATCTCTCCTTCAGTAAATGCAGAGAATTTGAGGCCAAAAGGAATGTGAGAGTCCCCTAGCTCAAATGAGTTTAGGTGGAGATAATTATAAATAGCACAGTAAAATTTTTCTATTTTTTTTCTTTTTGAAAGGAAATTTGCATAGAGATATTTGACACTTACTATCATTTAAAAATACCTTCACAAAAATAAACAGAAGAGTTTCCCAACAAGGTTGAAAATGAGAAAGTTGAACTATGTGATCAGTACGATCTTATAAATATATAATCCTATATATAGTTCTGACATCCTGAGATGCAACGGTTCATAACAAAAGGCAAGGGTTTCTACAGGGTCATATAAAACAGAAGGTCACTGTTAACATTCTAAATTAATATCTGGGACAAGAGGGGAGACCAATTACCCCTTTCTTCTTGCCTATTTCTCTCTTTCAAAATGAGAATGTCTATCCTACGACTGTTCTACTATTGTATTTTGGAAGTAAATAGCTTGTTTTGATTTCACACCCTCACAGCTGGAAGGAAATTTGCCTCAAGATGAGTTGTGCCTTGACCCTCATCCATATCTGCTTTAGATGACACTTTGGACTTTTGAGTTGATGCTGGAATGAGTTAAGACTTTGGGGGCTATTGGGATGGAATGAATATATTTTATATGTAAGAAAGACATGAGTTTTGGGGGGAAGAGGTAGAATACTCTGGTTTGAATGTCTCCTCCAAAATTCACGTTGAAATGCAATTGCCATTGTGATCCCACCTTTTAAGGTGGAACCTTTCAGAGGTGATCAGGTCACGAGGACTTTGCCCTCATGAATGGATTAATGGGATTAATGCTGTTATCATGGGAGTAGATTAGCTATTATGGGAGTGGACTCTCGATGAAAGGATAAGTTAGGATCCTATTTTTTCTCTTTGTCTCATGTGCCCACTCAGCATGTGTTGCCTTCTGCCATGAGATGACCCTGCCCAGTGCCAGCACCATGCTCTTGGACTTCCCAGCCTCCAGAACTGTGAACCAAATAAACTTCTGTTTTTTATAAATTACCCAGTCTATGGTATTCTATTATAGCAGCAGAAAACAGACTAAGACAAATGCTTAGATGCTAATTTATACAACATGGTAGCCAGCAAAAAGGTGTGTGAAAATGAAGAATGTATCATGAGCTATGGTAATTAGAGAAGTCTGTATGGAGACAATAAGGGATGTTGGCCTTTAAAGAATGGTTAAGTTGTAAGTATTCTGGAGTAGAAATCAGAAATCAGGGAACATGAGCGTTGACAAGAAAGAGGACATAAGCACAGGATGTGTGCTCGGCTGGCAACAGAAAGTGTCGTCTTGAGACTTGTAAAAAATATGTTTAATGGGCAGAGCAGGATGCAGATACGAAGGGCCTACATGTTCAGCACTGATTTATTTATGCATTAGGAGCCAGCAGCAGGCTAAACTAGACCTGGTTCTGCTCTTGTGTGATGCACATGGGTATGCCATGTGGGGAAAAATTGCCATTGCTTAGGACCAGATAGTAGGGGAGACTGCCTTGAAGAAGTGACATTCAGGGTGACCTACAGGCTGAGCAGGTGCTACAGAAGAAGAAATCAGCTTCCACTTGCTTCTCGGATAGCAGGGAGCTACAGCAGGTTCTCGGGAATCACAATGGCACGAGCTAGAAGAGTTTTCATTTTGTTCTTAAGAAGTGTATCTAGTGAAGAGGGGAAGGAGCAAAGACAGGAATCTTCAAAAAATATTTTAAATTGGTCACTAAGGAAATTAAGGTAGGTACCTCGAATGTTAGGAGGAGCAGTCACTGCTGGGATGTGGTCACAGAAGCCCTTAGACACCCACTTTACTCCCCCAAAAAGATGCTTTTTCTTGAAGAGACTCATCGCAGAGTCAGCCATCCTGCCTGAAAAGTCAGTGAAAATCTTTCCTTCTGGAAGGAGCAGGTCCCAGGTGTGAAGCTCTGAAAAGTCTCCAACCAGGTCTGGCTGTGAAATCGGGCAGCTGAGAGGAAATCTGCATCTCTGTGGCACGCAGAGCAGCAAGGAACCTGGACACTTCCTGAGGGGCTGAATACACATTCCTGGCCATGTGTCTCTCCCTTCAAAATGACTGTTTGCCCACCTGAGCCCAGCCGGGCCACCCTTCCCCACCGCTGTGCAGGAGGAGCTAACTGAGGACAGCTGTGCTCAAAGTGAGGCCAGGAAGCTCCTCGCAGTCCCCCCAGGGGGCTTTGCATCACAAGGGGGACATTATTTCCTTGACTAGGAAGGTTGTGTTTGTCTGAGACCCCAGGGAGCTGATGAGGTGATACTATGGGGAGCTCTGGGCTGTGCTGCGAGCTGCCCCCACCTGGGTGAGGATGGCCAGAGCTCAGCAAGGCAAATGCGAAAGGAACTGCTGTTGGCCAGGAAATTCACTGATGTGTCCTGCTGGTTCCTCATAAACGGTACAAATTAGACGTCTGCCCCGAGCACGGAAGCCAGAGGCAATTCGTATGCCAGGAACAGTTTCCATGGGAAATAATGTCTCTCTCTCCAAGAAGACCTAAGTGGTGCACATTGCAGTGCAGCAGGAATGCGAGCTGCTTGGGGCATCCTGGTGTGTCTGAGCGCAGGTTCTTTGCCCAGGGCTCAATTCCTCTCTAAGCAGAGGTGACAGGGGAGGAGGATTTGGCTTTTGCAAAATCAGTCTAGAAATTGTCAACAACAGAGAAGAAACTAGGACTCTTGCCCAGATTACTTAAGACAGAATCACAAACACCAAAGGCAGGCTGCATGTTATGCATTAAGATGGGGAAGTGATGGAAGCCAGACACACGTGAGGGTGTTGCCGATAGGCAATATGGGTGTTTCACACAGGGGACACCTTCATGGAGGGGAGGCAGGTGGGGGCTGCCGGCCAGGTCTGGGTGGGCAGCCACCCACTGGAGCTGAGGGGACAGTACTCTCCTTGACCCCTCCTGTATTAACTAGTCTAAGGATCACATAATTCTTAGTGGTGGAAACTTCAGACCACAATCCTGGGAGCTGCTGTGTGCAAACTGACCTCACCTCTCACTTTAGAATGGGCCCTGCATTCCAGATGTGCAGACATCTGTGCCGGGACACATTCCTCTCAGTCAGCATCTCAAACACCTGCACTTCTGCAAAACAGGGACAACATTTATTTTGCTTTTCGCCAGGAGCCCAATAATCATTTGCTAATTAAAGAAATTGATATTATTCTACTACTGAGAGCTAAATTTCAGCTTCTACAGTAATAAGGGAAAGTAAAATATTCGTATATTCTGTACAATTTTTTGTCGATTCTTTGGTTCTAGCTCACACCCAAATCCTAGGCAGTTGTGGGGCCCTTCCTAGGCATGCTCTAACTGATCAAGTGTGTTGGCTCTGATTCTTATTAATGTAGTTAGGACTAGTTGTCACGACCAGGTGCTTAGCATATGCTATATTTATAGCAGGCACTCAACAAACACCCTGTCAATTGATTAAAAAAAAAAAAAGCATTTAGCCTTCTCTTAATGTCTGGGCACACCAGCAGTTTAGGCAAGATCCGCTCTACCTGAACGCTGAGGACCAGCCCTCTCAGTGCGGTGGCTGGATGGAGCTATAGCTTTGCTGGACCTACCCGATGACTCCTAACGGAAGGTGTACTAAATTGTATTTCTGTCCAGCTTCAATAGTGCTTTATCTCCAAGAATTTCAGTGCAAAGAAACCGTAAATAGTTCTACTACATGTCATTCTGGTTTTAAGAAATCAGGCAAAATCATCTTTCTGGTAAATTTTGGAAAAATCTGGTGTCATTAGATGTCAAGAGGCCTGAGTCTTATTTCTAATTATTCTGAGGCATTAGGATGAAATGGGGAGGAATGTCTGTATAAGGCTGTTAAATCTTCAGAGGAACAGACATGAAAACAGATGGTTGGGCTTGAAAAGAAGAGCAGAGATGGAATCATCAGTTCTCTCACCTTCTGCAACCCCCTTGGTGGATGAGGTCAGTAGACCTGTGCGATTCATCAATTGTCATTGGAAGGGCTCAACTGGTAGCTGCCTTTCGGAGTGCCTTTGTTTTTATCCTTTCCAGTCCAGAGCAGACACTGGGGGCAAATCTGGGAACACGAACCATGGAGTTGATCCCTTGAGTTCTGAGACTTCAATCATATGGGGAAAGTCAGGAAGATGTTCTGAAGGTCCAATGCTCTTGCCTTCTACATCCATGGAAGCCACTCGTCTCAGAAAGAAAGATGCTACTGCATGGCCGTGGCCTAATATAGAGATTAAATAGGAAGACAAGGTGTCCACCACTTTATTTAAGGAATCAGAATGCAAACTTAGTTGCCATCATCTTAAACATCATCAAGTCTGCGGTGCTCAGACTTCTATAAAATCCCATCTAATTACCTGATACCATTATATTTAAACATTTGTTACTGATATGGCACCTATTAAACACTTTGACCTTTCATTTTTTATCAGATATTTTAATATTTGACACTCATTCATCCAGACCTTAAAAACTAAATTGTAAAAATACAGGTCATGGTTGTTAAAAATTTTGAATGGATTCCCAAAGACTCCAAAGACTTCTGGGTGGTTTTCACTCCCAGGCTATCTTTGCAAAGCAATTTCTGAAGTCCATACTGCACATGAATAATTGCCGTGGTCTCCCAAAGGGATATTCTGGTCAGACTTGTGAGATTAAAATACGGTAATGGATGTGAGACTGCTTTGAAAAAATATGACAGAGTGATATGCTTAAGGAGAGATTTTAATATGTGACAACTTATGTCCTGTGTCCTTTACTTCCCCAAGTATAAAATTTCTTAGGATATTTTGTTGCATTCTGTGATTTTTCTGGACATTGTATTCATTTTGCAGCATAACAAGCTAAGAGCTGATGTAGACATCCCTCCTAAGAGAGCCCACACCTCCTAATAGAGCTGGTCATTCGTTGATTGTTTCTAATTAGCAGCTCCTCTGGGACCCTCTTTACAATTTGATCTTCTCCCTGAGAGTCAATGACTTTTCACAGGAACCCCCAGAGAGAAGGCAAGGAGAGAGAGAGAGAAAAATTCTCACTAGTAGTTTCAAAATTCCTAGAGAATGAAGATCCTTTTTAAAACACTTAATCGTTGTATTTTTAGCAACCATTGAAAAAAGGGAAAATGCTGTCATGAATTCGGTAACATTTTAAAATACATTTGAATTTTACAAATCTGCTTTAACAGAATGTCTACTTTTGCTTCAAAAATAGTGCATTACATATTTTATCAATTTTAAGACATGCTTCTTGTTTCACCCTTTAACATCTACAATATTGGTGTGTTGTTGAAAATTGATAGCTTAGCCATAGTGCCAATAATTTAATGTCAGTGTTTATGTCCTAGTAGTATGTAAATAATACTGGGCTTTATAGTGGATGGTATCCTAAATTTCATGGAATACACCGTGGGTAAGAAGCTTGGTGTTCACTCGGCCCACAGGCCATGCTTGGCACTCTGACTTCCAGCCTCCCAGGAATAATTCTACTTCTCCCCGGGGATATTCTGCCCCCCAGGCTGGGAAATTACTCCTTTGATGAGTGCTATCATTTACATTAACCAACAAGTTGTTCCTGGGTATAACATGTAACCGAGTAAATAGCCCCGCTCTCAGTCTGGATGTGTGTGCCCGAGTGGCCAGGGCAGACCCTGCAGCTTCAGGTTTGGTTGTGCTGACACCAAGTCCTTGGAATTCTCCAGATTCCAACAGAGACATAAGTTACTGTTAACATGGAACAGTGGCCAATGACCAGAATGTTCTCACCGAACCCACTGTCTATCTAGCGCAGTGTTCAAAAAGTATTAATCCTGGTAGTAGACTGTATTTGAAAATTTACAAGTTATTTGATGCAACGTTGAAGCATTTGGAAAATAATAGAATAATACACTGTGAGATCCCAGCTAGAAGGTACCAGAAATTTGAGAGGAGGAGTGGGGGCAGAGCAGGCAAAGAAAGAACACTTAAACCAAGACGATCGATCGTGGGAGAGCTTGAGCCAGGTGTTGAAGGATGGCGTTCAGATCCACATACAAAGAATTCTGCCTCCATCCCGCTAATTAGCTGTGACTCATAGTGTTAAAAACACTGGTTTTTTGAACATCCACCATGTTTTGGGTCCTTTACGTTGACTATGTCACATTCAGAATCCTATAGTCCCATTTCACAGTGGTTACTGCCTTCCCCAGTGTTGCTGAGCTAATAAATGACCCCAGATTCAGCTTACTGCAGACTCCACGCCTGTCATTACCCCTCACAGCCCTCCGAGGGACAGGGAGGAGTCCAATAGTAACAAGGAAAGAGGTTCTTCAGGAGTGAGAGAGGGAAACAAAGTCCCACCGTCAGGAATGTGCACCTGCTTAGGCCAGTTTTCCCTGTGTTACCTTGGGCAAGTGAGTTAGCCTTTCTGAGTCTCAGTTTCCTCATCTGTAAAGTGGAAACAGGATTGCTTGTCTTGCTATATTCATCCAAATGCTAAATCAGATAATGAAAATAAACCACAGTACCTGGCAAGGGGAGGAATTAGCAAAACATAATTATTTATTATTGTTGTTATTGTACTTGCTCTAATTAGTCCTTGAAATGTCTTTTTAAAAAGCTAGCTGGAAAGTTCTGGAAGATATCACTCAGTTCCTCTTTCCAGTGCATTCTCTCATCTTGACTTATCTAGTCTTTGCTGCCATTTCCAGACATGAGGCTAAGCCAATGAGTGCTGAGAAAAATCAATCAAGAATACTCCAAGTATCCCTCAAACACTGTCTTTCCTTGCCTGAGTGGGTTTTCATTTGTTCTATGATGGTCTCCAGCTGCCAGGGGCAGGTATGAAATGGGACCCTTCAGATGGAGATGGAGAAAAAAAGCTTTTTGTCATTAGAGCTCATAGTCCTCATTTCCCTTCTCAGTAGATGGGTATAAACTCCAGAGTAGGCCACGAGCTTGTGTGCAGTCTGCATTGCTCTTGCAGGGAGGGCTAACAGGAGAGACGTCAGCCCGGGGAGGATGGAGCTCTGCAGACCCGGGTATCTGCCTGGGGGCTCTGAAATCCCACCACACACTCCACAGAGAGCAGAGTGAACCACAGTGCCAATGCTTCTTAAAACAAGGCCATCACCCCGGGAGCGGGGGCTAAGGCATTTGTGACAACTGAGAGTTTCATGATCTGGTATTCATGTCTTTTAAAAAATAATGGAAGCAATCGCTATTGACAGCAGCTGGGTTACAGAATCAACCTCAATGTCCATCAACAGGTGAACAGATAAAGAAAATATGGCGTATATCCACACGGAATACTATTCGGCCATCATTCATGGCAACATGGATGGCATTATGGGGCACATTATGTTAAGCAAAATAAGTCGGGCACATAAAAACAAACATTGCAGTTCTCACTCACATGTGGAAACTAAAAAAACCTTGAGCTGACAGAAGTAAAGAGAACTGTGGTCACGAGAGGCTAGGAAAGGTGGGGGGAGGAGCGGATGGGGAGAGGTTGGTTAACAAACAAAATTCCAGCTACATGGGAGGCATAAGTTCTGGTGTTCTGTGGCACTGTGGGGTGAATATGGCAAACTGCAATTTATTGTATATTCTCGAAAAGCTAGGAGAGAGAATTTTGAAAGCTCACGGCACAAAGAAATGGTAAATGTTGGAGGCGAGGGATATGCTGATTACCCTGATGTGACCAGTGCATATTGTATAAACGTATTGAAATATCTCATAAATATGTGCAATTATTACATGTCAACTAAAAATAAAGGGGGAAATGCCAATCAAGACAATAAAATAAAAAATAATAATGGGAGAATTTAAGATTACACATGTTCACCACCATGTAGGCTTTTGTTTCCGCAGGAAATAGGTTCGTTTTCTTTCATAAGAGCTTGTCGACTGGGGACCAGAATCTATTTGGCTATTGGTACTGACTCCTCTGTGAGCTTGGAGGAGAGACAGGCTGACAAGGTGTGACACGGACCCCTCAATCCCACCACACACAAGTGGGACCCCTGCCCCAGAGAAAGGTCTGGGTTTCCCCTCACCTGGTAAGTGGATCTCAATACTGGCTGCACATTAGAATGACGGTGGGGTCTTCTTAAAAACCCACGTGTCCAG
>CAUYSK010041359.1:0-19462 GCA_963575035.1 Avahi laniger | reverse complement strand
GCCACCTTTGATCTTCATGGGCTTGGTGGAACATGGTAGATATCTCCCAGGACGCCTGCAGCTCATGATCCAGAGGTGAGTCCTGGACTGTACACCAGGGGTACAGATATTCAGGAGCTCACCATGGACCATTACAGAAGGCTATTTTTGGCCAAGCCTTGGCACATTTCCACCTCTTAAACTAGGGTTGTGGAGAGAAGGTAACTCCACATACAGACATCGCATATACTCCCTAATAATTAGTAATTATTTGATGGGCACACATGGGCACAGAAAGAAGTAAAAATCACTGGAAGTCAAGAAGAGGAGTGGAGGGAAGAGGGGAGGGATAAAAACCTATGTAACAGGTACCATAAGCAATTTTCAAGCGATGGACACACTTATAGCCCTGATTAAAGTATTATAAAGCTATTCATGTAATGAAAACATTTATACCACTTATTATTTTGAAAGAAAATAAAATTAGATAAAAAAAGAAACAAGTCCATAGAAGTTAAGTGATTTGTCCAAAGTCACACAGTTAGTGAGTGGTAGAGACGTAATTTGAATGCTAGCCTGAGGATTGTCTGTGAACCAAGACTAGTGCCTTGTCTGAGAGGTCTGGAAGCAGTCTATGATGTGAAATGGCACTAAACTGATACAACTCCATCAGTATTGAAGTTGTACTTTAGTTTACCTTAGCCATGTCTCTAATCAAATCTCTATTTCTAATCACAGCATACTAGATATCTATGTATTCTAATTTTTTTTTATTAATTTTACTAGACTCCTTGTGCCCCAAATAAGACAGCTATTAAACCTGAGTATAGCCCAGCACTCCGATAATTTTCATTAGCACCTTAGTTTATCTAATGCATTAGCTGTTAAATCAGTCTGATTAACACTTCCCTACATAATCATTTTCTAACACTTGCAACTGTTGCCTTTAGAGATTAATTGCCAAGCTTTTATATTCAACTAACAATAGGTTGACATTTAACATATTAGAATTATAGATTTTCTGGTATGTTATTGGACTGTTTTCTTTGGATGGATACCCCAAACATTTGAAATTGGATTTCTTCAAGGACAGGTCTATGTAAGCAGAGGAGCTAATCACATCATTTCACTTCATTCTCTTCTCAGAGAACTTGGTTTATTACAATCTTTAAAACTCCTATATATTTCTCTGACTCTGGATGTGTCTGAATGTACCAGGTAAAACCATGACTGCTGAGATCCATCAATTTACTGTGTCTTAGCTTCTCATTCCATAAAGATACCTGTATGTTGTGCATAGCAGTATTACAGAAAGATAGCTACAAGAGCCCTGCCCACCTGTCTGTAAGGTCAAGGACATCATAGCAATCTTCCTGTTCCCACCAAACTTTCCTGTTTAACTTTCATGTTAAATGACATTTGATAACATGGTTTATTGACTCTGAAGAACACAAATTAGGTGTATATTTAATATTTCAATGCACACCTACTTCAGGTACAGTACAACACTGACTATTGAGGAGAAGATAAGTTTTGTGTCTTAAATTATGTGAATAGGTTTTAGCTAAAATGCTTTCATTTAAAAAGATAAAAACCTTTCAAACTCAGGCTAATAAGAAATTGGGTGGAGTCAAAGGCAAGGAGTAAAGATATTTTTGCTGCTCTCAATGTAAACTTTATTATTATTTTTTTCTGCATAACTCTGCGTTTCCATATTGATGGCCTCCATACTACATCTGATTTCATTTGTACCCCTTTTAAGTCACCAGCATAGACTAAGGTAAACTTGCTTCAATTACAAATTCCTCAGAAAGAGAATCTCATTTGTCCAACCTGAGTCCGATTGGATATGTGATCTAATCAACTGCAGCCAAGGGATCTGGGTCTCCTAGTAAGTTGATGGCTGCTCAGGACAGCTGGGTAGAGGTGGTGGTTCTCCAAGAAAGAGAAGCATACCTGGCCAACCCAAAAATATTTCTGCGGTACATAGGAGGTCCACCTTGACCAGATTCAGGGAATAGTTTCTTTGTCTGAACAAGTAACTATTTAACTCTAACCCTGGGCTGTTAAACTCTCATGCTTGCCAAACTGGAAACATGCTTTTAACAGCAGCTTGAGTTCTCCCCACTCCCTGCTCGAAGATTTATCTCAAGGACACTATAGGAGGGAAAGGCCAACTCCTAACTGTTTTGTTTTTATGTACAGGAAACCTGAACTGTATTATTACTTAGATGCCAACATTTCTGAGCTGACCCTAAGCAGGGAAAGTCAACTATATCATTCCGACTGGATTTTATAATACAGTGGTAGTTTTTAGAGGTGAAAATTGGAGGGGATTGTTCTTTTTTTACAGGAAGAAGGTTGAGAATAGGGTGCAAAATTTCTATATTTTCACTGTAGCATATCTTTAGTGAATCTCTTTTCTAATTCTCTATTAAAAACATTTTAACTTTTTCTCTATGGCAGGATCAGCACAGTAAAGATAGCGTGCTAAGCACTTACCCCTTTTCTGGTAAATATAGGAAGAAACAGAGGTCAGATAAGCCAGAAATTCCATCCAGGAAACAGAAAAATCTAACTTTTAATGAGCATACTGCATAGTTTTTTCCCCCTATGTTTTCTTCCTGAAAATCAAATCTAAATAACACGACCATCACATCTAGTTAATAGTTATGCCTTTAGGGGGATAACAACATAAAGTTACTGAGGGGAAATGTCATATGACAAGCTTCCTTTGGTTTACAAGGACTTGAGGTTAAGTAATTTCTGGTTTTAAAAATATTTACTTCAGAAGTTGTCAAATCAGCCTGGCATGGTTCTTGTTACAAGTAAATAGGTGCCTTCTGCGGAGACACTAGCAATCAGCTTTCCCAGGGATGAGGTGCTGATATTCCAAGGCTTGCCTTTCTCCCCTATTGCATTTATCTATTTGTGCATCTGTAACTTAGGCAGACAATGCAATACATCTATTTATCGTCACCACCTGTGTATCCGTCGAAAGCTATAACCAAAGGCATGCATTCTCATAAAGGAAGAGAGGCACATTAGTCTGGTTTGACATGGCAGTCACAGGCTTTGTCTCATGAGTTATCTGAAGATAAGGGGCTTGATTATTGTCAGACACCACAGAGAGTCATTACTTTGTGATAGCAAGGAGACTGACAACTCAACTGGGTGAAATTCTCAGCAGATCGTACATCAGAACTCAGAGCAACAACGTGAAAGAAAGGGACTGGGTGGGGTGGGGGGTCCTGCTTCTCTATTCATTATAAAACAAACTGTTTACCTTCAGACTATGAGTCCCTTATTATCAATAACAGGGAATTTATTTAACACTGTACTTACGATTAAAAAAGAAAAGAACACAGTATGTGATGAATAAATGTTTGTGAGCAAATAGCTGAATGTATAGATGAATGGATGGATGAATGGAAGAATACATGAATAGATGAATGAATGGATGAATCCATGGATGGGATGGGTGGATGGATGGATGGATGGGTGGGTGGATGGGATGGGTGGATGGATGGATGGATGGGTGGGTGCATGGACGGATAGGTGAATGGATGGATAGGTGGATGGATGGATGGGTGGATGGGTGGATGGGTGGATAGGTGGATGAATAGATGGATGGAGAGGTAGTTGATCTAGACCACTTCTCTTCAGAGCTTTCCTGAATAACATAGCATGTTAGGTTACTACAAATATACAATTTTTTAAGTAAACTACAGCCTGGACCCTGCCCACTTCTCTGACTGCTTCTTGTAACCTCTCCTCCTTGCCCACAGAGTTCTATTCACACTGTGCTTCTTTCTGTCCTGCATACCTGTTTGATACCAAGGCCATTAAACAAGCTGTTCCCAATGCCAGACAACATTTCTTCATGATTGCCACACACCTATTTCTTTCCTGACGTTCAGATGTCATCTCACATGTTATGTCGTTAGAAATGATTCTTCTAAGCACCTAGTGTGATGCAGTGACTCGATTGTTCTCCGTCATGGTTCCATTTCAATTCTCTCCCTAACATGTATTATTATTTTATGTATTTATTTGATGGTTTATATTTTTTAATCTTTGTGCCTTTATTTATCTTTCACCATCCAATAAAATGTAGACTCATGAGTATTGCCTGGCTTATGTAGCACTATATCCTCTGCATAAGTATCTAATTATTTATTGACTGACTGAATGAATGGGGGAAAGAATCAAACAATTTCCCCATAGGTTTAATTACTAGAATTTCCCTAAATAATATGCTCCCATAACACATATAGAATTATGCAAATATAAATAAATTAGACATACACAGCCTTCATAAGGATTAAATCTCCTATTTTATAAAGGTGATTGTGTTGCCCACAAGGCTGGTTATCTACCAGCCTTGGAAATATATTGAAAGATAAACAAATAAAATAGTGGGTTTTAAAAAAATATTTTTGGAATGAAGTGAAGTAAAATATACACCTGCACATGCATACATGTATGCATATATTCCTATGTTTCCGGGATTTTTTAGTTCAAACTATTTAAAGACATGAAATTTTGTAAATAGACCGCTTTCAGTACCTGGTTCTTTGCTTTATGATTCAGATTCTTGGATTTTTTTTTTTTTAAGCAAAAAGGACTTGATGTCTTTTTGTGCAGAGCTTTTCACTGGAGGCAGTGTGATTGTCTAGGTAGAATTTTGAAAAGTGCGTATGTGCTGGTTCTTATAACAAGTGGGAACACTAATGGCATTTGGTGGCCAGAGGCTAGGGTTGCAATACATATCTCAATATGTGGGAAAGTTTTACGCAGTGAAGAAAGTTTTTGTGTCTCACACAACTTCCAAAATTCTGTTCACAATCACCTGAGCTTTATATATAATACAATTCTATTTTACTTTTAAACACAAAGTATTTTGCACTCAGACCTGACAATTAGACTACAGCCCCAGGTACTAAGCTCTCGAATAGGGACTGTGGCTTATTACGTTTGACTCCTCTTTTTCTGTAAATTTATTACAATTCAGTTATGAAGACTGTCTTCAACAATATCAAAAGGGGCCACTGAAAGATGACCGCATTGTGAAGTCCTTCCAAAGATAATTGTTTTTGCCAGCTATATACTTTTCTGAACTTCTAGAAGTATGTTAAACAAACAAACACAAAACACAAATCCAGACTTAGGCAAGGAGAGATTTGATTCAGAAACACCATTACAATTGGAGGAAAAGAACTACTGCAATAGAGAGAATACTCTGACCATGAGATCTTCTAGCATCTCAAAGGGCAAGTTTTTTTTAATAGGAAGGAGGCAATAAAGCTAGAGAGAGCTGGCTGCAGGGAGTACGAAGAATAAGTGGTGTGGTAGAACAGTTGATCGGGGCATGTTTTTCCTGGAAGTCAGTGGGCTGTTCCATGCTCAAATGCTTCAATAAAGTCAAGGGAGAGTGTAGGTCCGGCATCTATGGGGTGGGGAAGCTTGACTAAAATTTAGTCCAGTTAAGTCAGCAGGTGTTTTTTTCATACTGGTCAAATTGTATGAACTCAATAAATCAAAGGATGATGTCACTTTTAACACAAAATTACGTCAATAGTTATCTTTTGTGGCATATGAACAACCAGTGCAAGCACTTGTATCATTCTGCATTTGTAGCTACCAAATTCATGATAATTCTGGAGGAATAGATGCAAACAGGTGACCATTGTATTTTATCTTCTAGTGAAGTCATACTAAAGCAATTACACCATGAAAAATATATTATCTTAATTGATTTCCTTTTATTTTTCCATTATATTAAAGCCTTATATCAATTCTCCAGTTTCCTAGATTATGTATAGAGCTAGATAACGTGGCTGCAAATTTAATTTCAACATAATAAAAGTGGCATTATGAAGTATTTGTTCTCAAAAGGGCTGTAGGTCCCTTAAAGCTGACAGTCACTACTCTACTACCAGATTATTATTTATGGATAATGACTCTGAAATGAAAAGAAGTTGAGAAATTTGCCCAAAGCTACAAGGAATATTGATACAATTACACACATGCATACTCTCAAATTATTAAATATTTTTGACATGACAAACATGAATCTATGATGCATAAAACAGCACTATTCTGTCCAGCGAGAGAATAAAAATGTTTACACACAAGTGATTAAAAACCGAACGAAGAAGTGAAGAGATTGACTTAGTAAAACAAAAATCCCTAGAAAATGTCATTTCTGATAAGAACACTAAAATAAATTTGCTGGGAAATTTCTTGCTATATTTGGGATATATAGAAAAATGAAAGAAAATTCTATGGAAATCTATTCCTTAATCTGTAAGACAGGGATAAAAGTATGTACTTCAAAGCATTGTGAGATGTAAGTAAGGTAAGTGATGTGATCCATGACTTCAAAACATTGATGTTCTTATAAGTTACCTGAGAATCTTATTAAAAATATAGACTCTGATTCTTAAGTCTCTGTAGGGCTTAGGATTCTGCATTTTGAACAAAATCTCTAGTAATTGCCAATTGGAGATTCCTTTGAGTGGCCCCAGACACATTAGAAGAAGCCAGACCTGGTTGGATCTCCTCTCCCATTCCTGGGCTAGCTCTTTTTGAAGCTGTAGGAGGCATTGGTTTTGTTTCCCCCAGAACTCACTTGCTTTTTAAATTTTTTAAATCATTGCTATTTCATTCATTTATGAGTTTTTACAATAAGCGAGTGTTACGATGAAGACAGTTTAGGATATTGGGGATTAATACTCAACTGAAAAAAACTTGAATAGGCTTCTTTGTTCGTCCCACACTCTAAACATAATGTTCTGGTACTCTGGCCCAGGTTCAAAGCAACCCTTCTGCATTGATATAGCTACTAATAGAAAAAGGAGGAAAATTGCTTGGTTAGAATATGTATGTATCCCTCCAAAACTCTTATGTTGGAGCTTAACCTCCATGATGAGGGTATTAAGAGATGGGGCCCTTGGGAAGCAATTAGGCCATGAGGGCTCCGCCTTCATGAAGGGGATAGATTCCTTTCTAAAAGAGATGTCAGAGAACCTGGACCTTCCATCTCTTCTGCCATATGACCATGCATTGTTCATCCCCTCTGCCCTTCCATCTTCTACCATGGGAGGACAGAGCAACAGGACGCCATCTTGGATGCAGACAGCGAGCCTTCACTAGACACCAAATGTACTGGCACCTTGATCTTGGACTTCCAAGCCCCCAGATCTGTGAGAAATAAATTTCTATTGTTTATAAATTATCCTGTCTCAGGTATTTTGTCACAGCAACAGGAACAGACTAAGATTGAGGTGTTATTATTATTTTCTTCTTCAATGGCATCCCTATTTACTATATAAATACATATCTTCTTATCTAAAACAGCCTCACATTTTAACTTAGTTTACAAAACAGTGTTGTCATTCCTCCACCATGATCAAAGGGCACTGTTTTTTAGTGAGACAATATGATAAAATGAGGCACACAACAGTTCTATTAGTCTCAAAATAAAACAGATGCTTTTTCAATGGATTTTAGAATGATAAACAGGTTTTGTTTGTTTTTTTTTTAAATCCAATTTTAAGATATCTTGTATTTTCCAGTTTCACCAACAGATGACACTAGTGATTTCTATGATTTTTTTTTAATAGCATTTCAAGGAAATTCTTCAAGCCTACAGCTTGGGGGATAAAAGTCCAAGATAAAGAAATTACTACCACTGAATTGATAACATAGTAAAATCATTTTTTATAGAATGCTATTGTATTTTGTTATTTTCATACCATTTGCAAAAGCATCATCAAAAATAGTTTTAGTGGCAGATGACTGAACATTTCAAATCTTTTCATCCACACACAATTATAACACTAATTCTGAAATAAGAAAATATCTGAGGGACTTCATAAAAGAGATATATAGATGCATGTTTCATCTTGTAAAAATTGGATGTCTATTCCTTCATCTATAAAACAAGATCGCCTGAATATATTCTCTGTATTTTTCCCTCTTTATTAAAAGCACTGGATGGAATAGCAAGAATGCAGCATAGCAAGATGAGCCCTTTTATAAAAGAATGATCAAATAAAGTCATCTAATAAAACTTTTAAATAGTTATGTAATTGCTGGATCCACAGTGCCTCAGGAGTGACATGGGAGTTTCCGAGGATTGTCATGCCTTCCAGATGAAAGGGAACGTATAATAGACTATAAGATAATGTTAATGTAAGTGACTCTTCTCTCTAACTGGTATCCCTACAAGTGACTCACACTCTTGAAACCATTTTGAAATTGGAGATGTTTAGTGTGGGGCACTTCAAATTGAGCATTACTGTGCATACTTTATTCCTGCCTTTTCCATTGTTTCTATATTCACCCAAACTGATTATTTTTATCATAATTTCAAATTGGCAACTAACCAGGTGCTTCATGGTACTCCCCTGCTCTGTCCGCCACAAATAACTTCATGTTGGACACAGATATTAATCAGTTTATGGAGTTAAATTTACAAAAGGGAGACAGGAAAAAGCAACACGTGTGTGACCTGCTTGTTGTGATGTGCATTAAAAGCAAGACCCCATGGATCAAAAAAAAGTTGTAAGCACCAGCAGGACATGTTTTTCAAAGGGCACATTCAGAAGAATCCTATACAAGATTGCCTGTCAAAAGAAGCCGTTCCATTTCAACTTCATTTTTAAGAATTTTATAGTGACATGATTTCCATTTTGCTCATGGATAAATGATGTATTTTATTAATAAAAAATATAGTACATGAATATCACTATCCAGGTGTGAAGCAAGAATTGCATAAACCATTAAAATTCTTGATGAAAGAAAAGAATATTTTATAATGCTAATCATTATAATCATTATTTCATTCTTTCAAAAATTAGTAAAGGTGAATGGCTAATGGCAAGCCTAACTATTTGCAATGAAAAAATAGCATTCCATTTTTATTTTCTTTTTAAAGGAAGAATTCTGCACATTTTTTTCAGAAGCAAGTTAAACACCTTGCTAATTTTTTCATCAATGCAAAATACAAGTGAGTGAAACTCATAACATATTCAGTTTTTAGCATCTCTCAGTATTAGTAGCCACATGATCTACCTTCAGAGACAGAACAGAGTTGAGATCTGATTTTTTTTTAAAAAAATTATACAATTTAAATGCAATGGCTTTTAAATAGTTCCATGCTTTTATATAGAATTGCCTTGAATAATTAACTTATTTGGATAAATATAGCAGCACATTTTTACACATTATGAAAATAAAAGTGTTTTTTTCTTGAGACTGCCATGACAATGCACACATACAAAATATGTGGATCAGAACAATGGAACAAGGTACTCAATAATCTTGCTGCAGGAAAAATATAGCTTTTTACTCGTATAGATTCTGGTTCAGCTCCTGTTTTATAAACTTGAATTTAGTTCATTAAGAAATATTTGTTATATACAAAATAATTTATATATGCAAATATCCATTCACATATATTCAAATATATAATACATAAGCTATATGTAAGCTATAAATCATATTAATAAAATAAACACCATTATCCCACTTGACAAAAGCTATATTTTAAAGTCTTATAGATATAAAAGTGAAAACATTTATGGATAAATGTTCCTTGGTATATCTACTAACTTAAGCAATTAGGTCTTTGATTTTTTATTGTCAAAAATTATATTTTTCTTTTTTTAATTTAAAAGCAGAGGTTCTCACAGCACACATGCCCAAGCATATATGATCTATATACATATAATATATGGAGAAAACATATTTCTTTATATTGCTGGAAAGTCAACATATAGAATTATTTTCAAACATGAGAATATGTTCTACATATAAATATTGTTTTAAAATTTTCTTTTGTGTAAAATTAATTCTGTGGCTTCTTATTTGTTTTGTGTATACTCTCATTTTTGAGCCATACATGGTAACTTCTTAAAATTTTTCTGAGTGTAACTTTGCCTTTGACACAGGTAAGGATTCAGACATTTTTATTCTGGCCCGAATTGAAAAAATTATTTCAGGAAGTGGGAGAATTTTTAAAGAGAATTAAAGAATTTAGTAAGAAAGACAACATTTTCCTGAAAATAATCAAGAAAATAATAATGTGCACATTTTAGGTGAAAAAAACTTTCCTCTTATAATTTCCCATTAGAAAAGGAAACAAATTCAAGAAACTTTCTCTGAATTACTTGTATGCAGTTTGAAGTTTATAGTTTAAAATTGCTATATTTAACTGTTGTGAAACTACAAATTTTTGAGAAATTATTTGGGGCTTTTAACATATTCTGAAAAGACTTGTCTGATAAAAAAGCTGTGATTCACATTTTATAAATGAGATAAATGCAATATCAATATGATATACCCTAATTCACACAGAAATCAAGTAGTGAGGAGCTGACACATTCACTTCAGAATTCCTTAAAACAACCGCAGGTTATGAGCATTTTTGACAAGTTTTGAAAGTGGTTATCAACACTTTCCTAGCTGTGCATTCTCTAAGCCTCAATTTCTTTGTGATATGGAAATAATAGTGATAACCACCAAATTAGCTTAAAAGTCTTAGTACAGGTCTAACACAGAGAGAGTGATTCAATAATCTTGGCTAATATTGCTATCCCCAGACATTAGCGCAGTGCTAAATGTTTACTGAATAAAAATTTGAATGTTCTTTCTTGAGGTCAAATATACTGAGGTATAATTTACATAAAATAAAATCACACAGGTCCATTATTTTTAACAGATATGTACACCTATGTAACCTATATTAACATACGGAACATTGCCAACTTCCCAAAAAGTTCCCAGGGGCTGCATCTCATTCGGTATACACTACACACAATACTGATTCAGTTTTCATCAATATAGCTTACTTATGCCTGTTTAGAACTCAATATAAATAAAATCACACAGTATAGACCCCTGTGATATTGTGATATAATAAGAAATATATATTTGGTCTCCACCCTTGATTCCTGGCACATAACTCCTAAAATCCTTAAATAAGAATATCTTTTGTATGCTGATGAGATGATTCGTCCCTAGGTAGCTTCAGGATGGGGGCTGCTCATCAGAAAGACCCAGACATGATTAGGTTGGGACTTTGAGTCCCAACCCTCAACCTTCAGGGAAGAGGGAGGGATTGAAGGTTGATTGAATGTGATCACCGATGGCCAGTGATGCAATCAACAATGCCTATAGAATGAAGCTTCTATAAATATCCCGAAGGACAGAGTTTGGAGAGGTTGAACCCTAATCAGGTTGATGAACATGTAGAGGTTCCTGGAGGGTGATGCACCTGGAGAGGCTGTAGATTAGGATCTCTGAGCCCCTTCCCCCTGCCTATGCATCTTTTTCATCTGGCTGGTCCTCTGCATCTGTTGTAATAGCCTTTATTAATAAACCGAGAAACTAAACCTAAGTGTTTCCCTGATTTCTGTGAGGCATCCTAGCAAATTCATAGAACCCGAGGAGGGGTCCTAGGAACTCATGGTCAGTTAGAAGAGTATGACAACCTATTATACTTGTCCCTCGGTATCTGAGAGGGATTGGTTTCAGGATGCCCCGTAGATACTAAAATCCGTGGATGCTCAAGTCCCGCAGTTGGTCCTGTGGAACCATCAGATAAGAAAAGTCAACTCTCCATATCCCTTGAATACGATAGTGAGGGTTAACTGCGCATGCAATTGGCGTCTGAAGTGGGAGGCAATTTTGTGGCACTGAACTCTCAACCTGTGGGATCTGACTTAAACTATGTAGTTCAAGTCAGTTAAATTCTGAAATGATAGTGCCAGAGTTGAATTAAAGTATAGGACACTCAGTGTCCACTGGAGAATTCGTCGTTGGTGGGGAGAAATCCATACACATTGAGTGGCCAGTCATGTACGTGTGAGTAGGAAAAACAGTTTGTTTTTCCCGTCTCTTGCAATACTGGGTTTCCCCTCACCCCATGTCCAAGGGCTCCTCTTTGTCCAACTTCATTAGTTTCACATAAAGTATATGAGGTTTATCCATATGTATGTGTAGCAACTGTTTATTCCTTTTTATTGCTGAGTAGTATGAATGTGTAGTTTCTAGTATGGAGCTATGATGAATAAACCTACTAAGAACATCTGGGTATAAGTCTTTATATGGACACGTGGTTTTATTTCTCTTGGGTGAATACTTAGGTGTGAAATTGATGACACGTATAGACGGTGTACGTTTAAGAGACTGCCAAACTGTTTATCAAGTCATTGCACCATTTTACAATCCCTCCAGAAGTGCATGACAGCTCCAGTTGCTCTGCTCCCCAGCACCATCAAAAATAGTCAGTTGAGTCTTTCCTCCTCCATTCTACTGGGTGTGAAATATCTTACTGTAGTTTTTACAATTCATTTCAAATTACTTTTTGTGCATGGTGTTTGATAGGGTTTGTAGTGCATTGAATTATGGCCCCAAAAGGTATGTCCAAATCCTAATCCCCAGTGCCTGTGAAATGATAGTATCAAAGTTGAATTAAAGTATAGGACACTCAGTGTCCACTGGAAAATTAGTCGTAGGTGGGGAGAAGTCCATACACATGGAGTGCTGAATTGTGTGTGTGTGATAGTAGGAAAACGTCTTTTGCAATACTGGGGAATTTTTCCCTCTTATTTGGAATTATGGTCCTTGTAGATATAATGAAGTTAAGGATCTAGAGGTTAGATCATCCTACATTTAGAGTGGGTTCTAAATCCTTATAAAAGAAAAGAGAAGGTGATTTGAGACACAGACACACAGAGGGGAAGGCCATGTGAAGGCTGAGACAGAGACTACAATTATGCCGCCTCAAGCCACGGAATGGCCAGGTTTGCAGGCAGATACAGCACAGGTTTGCAGGAGAGAAACATGGAATGGATTCTCCCTCAAAGCCTCTGAAAGGAACTAACCCTGCAAAACAGCTTCATTTCAGACTTTCGGGCCCCAGAACTGTGAGGGAAGAAATTTCTGCCATTTAAATCATCAGTTTGTGGTAATTCGTTGCAGGAGTCCTAAGAAATTAATACAGTGCTCAAGGTTTATTTATTTTTGCATATGGATGCACAACACAGTAGTTCGAGAATATGTGTTGAAAAGACTATCATTTCATTGTTAATCTACCTTGACGGCTTCATAAAAAATCAGTTGTCCACCTATATGCAGGTCATTTCTGGACTCTCTAATTCTTTTCCATTAATCTCTCTTTACGCCAATACCACAATGTATTTTACACTTTACTGTATCGCTACTCTACTGTCTTGATAATAGTAGCTCTATAATTTCTCTTGAAATCAGACAGCATAGACCCTTAAATTTTGATCATCTTTTTCAAATATGTTTTTGCTATTCTAGGTGCTTTGTATTTCTATATAAATAGGAAAATTAACTTGTTAATTTCTACAAATAAAAGTCCTGTGTTTTTGACTGGTATCAGTTTGAGTTTATAGATCAGTTTGTAGAGAGTGGACATTTTAAAATCATTGAATCTTTTGAATTGTGAATATGGTATAAATGCCTATAGTTTTTTGGGGGGGCAAATTCTCAGCTGTACTTTTCAGCTTTTACTATAGATTTATTGCACAGCTTTTGTTAAATCAATTTTTAATTATTTTATATTTTATACAATGTTAAATGTTATTTAAAAAATTCATTTTCCAATTGTTTTAGTGCTAGCATATATAGAAATACAGTTGATTTTTATATATTGGCTTTGTATCCTATGACTTTGCAATATTTACTTCTTAGTTCCAGCAAAAAATTTTTATACCTATCTCAAGATTGTGTAATGTGGAATATTATGTGTTCTCAAATTAAAGACAGTTTTGCCACTTGTTTTTTTAATCTTTATTACTTATATTTTTTATTCTTATCTTATGCACTGAATGTGATCTAATGTACAATATAATACAAATTAGTGAGAGCAGATATTTTTTCTTTATCTTACAGGGAAAGCATTTAGTTTTTAATTATTGTGTGATGTCAGATGTAGTTATTTCAAATATGTCTTTTATCAGGTTGAAGAAGTTTACTTTTATTCATAGTTTGCTAAGAATTTCCATCATAAATAAGTGTTGAATTTTTAAATGCATTTTCTGCATCTGCTAAGACAATCATAAAATTTTAATCTCTTGAATAACCTTGAGATTCAGTGAATTTTATTGATTGATTTTTTTGAATATTGAGGAAGAAAAATCCATTTTGATCAAGATGCATTTACCCTTTGTATGTTAAAGGGCTTGATTTTCTAATAACCTCTTAAGAATTTTTGTGTCTGTGTTCACGTGAGAATTGGATAGTAATAATGTTTTCTTGAAATAGCTTCCTCAGCTTTTGATATCAAGGATCTTCTACCCTCATAGCATTGGCTGGGAAGAGTTTCCTTTTCTATTTTCTAAAGAAGTTTGGGTAAGTTTGGTACAAATTTTTCATTTAATGTTCGGTAGAGTTCATCAATGAAATAATCTGAGTCTGATATCTTCCTCCTAAAAAGCTTTTCTTTTCTTATAAATTCTTAATTCTATTACTTTAATAAATATGTGACTATTCAGATTTTTTTAGCACTTTATCCAGTCAATTTTTGTATATTGCACTTTATTAAGTTTTCAATTTTACCATACTTTTCCATTTTTTGGTATAAATTTCTTCATAATTTTTCTCTATTTTCATATTGATATTTGTAGGTTCTGTAGGGATATACCCATTTTCATTTCTGATATAGTTAATTTGTGTTTTCTCTCTTTTCTTTGTTACTCCTCATAGGATTATATCAATATAATTGACCTTTTCAGGGAACTAAGGTTCACCTTTTTTTCATACTCTTTGTTTTGTATTTCAATGATTTATTTTTTTTGCTATTGTTATTTTTGTTTATTTTCTTCTGTTTACTTTTGGTAATTTGCTCTTCTTTTCTAGTGTTTGACGTAAAAACTTAGATTATTAATTTTAACTTTTTTTTTATTTTCTGTTATTGACATTTAAAGTTCCAAAGATCGTTCTAAGCATCTTTTGTCATAAAATTTCCCTCTAAGCATCCTTAGAAGTATGCTACAAATTTTGATATACAATTTTTATTTTCATTCCTTAAAGTAGTTTTATATGCCTTGTAATCTCTTTATTGACATATGGATTGTTTAGAAATGAGCAATCTAATTTCCATGTATGTGGGGGATTTTCTCATTATCTTATTATTGTTGCTTTATAATTTAATTCTCTTGTGTTGAAGAGAATACACTTTGTGAGATTTCATACTTTTGACATTTATTGAGATTCATTTTATGGGCCAGTATATGATCTACCTGGGTCAGTGTTTCCTATGCATTTGAAAATGAAGGATTCTATACAGCTGATGGATGGAGAGTTTTGCATATGTCAATTAGGTCAAGTGAGTTGATTTTATTGTTGAGATCATCTATACATGTATTGATTATTTTGTCTACTTGTCCAATCAATGACTGAGAGAGGATGTTAACAATTTCAACTTTTAAAATAATTGTACATTTGTCTATTTTCCCTCTGCTGGCAGTTTTTGAATTATACATTTTAATGACCTATTTTTAAGTCCATACATATGTGGAATTCCTGGTAAATTGCTCATCTTGCAATGTAATGCTCCTCATATCTCTATAATACTTTGGTCAGGAAATATAGCCTGCCTTGCCACTTTTTTTATGCTTACTCTTTGCATACTACATCTTATTCCCTTCTTTTATTTTCAATTTATGTCTTATATTTAAAATCCATCTCTTACAGAGAACATACAATTGGATCTGCTTTATTTTTATCTAGTCTACCAATTACTGCCTATTAATTGAGACCGTTCAGTATCTTACATTTAATATAATTTCTGATCTCACTGATTTAAGTACACCATCTTACTATTTGTTTACCATTTTTTCCTTCAGTGTTTTAGTCCTCTATTGTAGCTTTCTTGCTCTCTTCTGAGTTAATTATTATTTATTTTAGTATTCTATTTCATTCCTCTCTTGACTTAGAGCTATACTTCCTTTTATTTTTAATTGGTTCTCTGCAGTGAACAATATGTACTACTCTTAACTTGTCAGAGTGTATTGAGAATACCCCTTCATTCTTCACTTTATCTGATAAGCCTGGGGAGGTCTTGTCCTGCATATGGATAGCCCGGTCATAAAGCAGAGTCTCCTCCCATGAGCTAAAGAAGCCTCCCATTCTGCTGAGCTTTCTTCTCTACATTGCTCTATTCTGCAGATTTGGGCCAATTCAGCTGCCTAAACTCTCTGGTCTGCCTCATCGGGTCAATGGAACACTCCAGCTATGCTTGGATTCCAGCTCTCTGACAAGTGCTCACAAAATTATACTCAGGCAGAAAACTGGGTTATGATTGTGCTCCCTTGGTGAGGTTTCCTTCCCGGTCATCACAGCCTTGTGCTGCCTGTTGGCCACTGGCTAAATTCAACTCTTTCATGCATTTTGTCAAGTTTTAAAGTTTTATATGGTCAATGGGCTAGTCTGGAACCAGTTATTAAGTAATGGCCAGAAGTACAAGTCTCATCTGAATGTACTTTTTAAAAAAGAAAGAAGAAAACTGACAAGGACAGCAAAAGCAAATTTAGGGGATGGAGAAAAACTATCATACATTTATAAAGATGAACAACTAAAAGAAATGTTTGTGCCGGTGGAGGGGCACCACGAAAAGTAACATGATTTATTCAGCAAGTGGGTCTTTGTCTCTCATTTTTCAAAGGTATCTGTAATTTAAGATGGAGCTAGAAATCATAGTCTCTTGAGTTAGACAAATCTGGGTTTGAATCACTTCTTTCTCATATAAGTTGTATGACTACTTCTTTAAACATCAATTTTCTCATCAGTAAAATTGATATCACAATAAATAATATTACATATCTCATACCTTTCTCTGAGTGTTAAATGAGGTATTTTACTCAGGTAAAAGCCTAGAAGATACTAAAAGCTCAATAAATGTAAGTTATCATCACCATTAGAAGAAGCATCATCTTATGACTGCCTTATCATTACTATGTTAAGTACTTTGTCATGATTAAATGGTTAGTAATATAAAAATATATTTTTATAAGCTTTAAAGTAAATCTTTGCAGAAGAACTAGGTTATATAATCTGTTGAGTCAATACATAAATTTGGATACAACATAAATTATTTCATATGTCCTGAAGTCCAACTCTATGTTTCCAAAACTTGACATTTATATGCTGAGGATAGCTTTGACCTACAAACCAACATTATTTAGATGTATTTTAAGATAAGAAAGTAAATGAATCATCATTTGCTTATGATTTTATTATTAGTTGATTCTTAATGACTCTTTCAGAAACAAATTAAAGTCTCAGTTTGACCTACAGATCAGTGAAATGAAGATTGAATTAGAGCAGAATTTTTCTTTGTTTTCCCAATTGATCTGTCTTAAAATGGTTCTTGATGAAATGTAAGAAAATTCCTAGCTGGACTCGCCCATCAAAAAAAAATCCTACATTAACAGCAGATAATGAAATTCCATTTTCATATTTCTGGGTGAATAATTCATTGCTGTACTCTGCAACACAAATAGTGACAAGTTAAAACTTCACACAGAAAGGACAATAGAGGAGACAGTACCCATTCTTATCTATCACATTGGTCTAGAGGGAAATAGAAGAGCTGACATCAGAGGTCTTTATAGTCTCGGATAGGTATTATACAAAATTCTGATCTCTTCCATATGAGACTGAAATGGAAATAGTTGGAAAATAGCTGTTTTATCTTGTCAGATTCTTTCAGAGGACTTAAGGTTGACACTAGCAGAACCTGAGGAATATTTGCAAGGAATTGCTAAGTAATGAGAATTTGCCCTACAGTTCCAACCAGAAAAGAAAGTATCATGTCAGGACAATTCCCATCAGATGGTCTTCAGATAAAGAATCTGGGCTTTTAACTTCATTTAATGAAAAAACCTGGGTAATCAGTCTTGTAGTATAATGGAACTTTTATCTCACTGTGTAAGTAAATTATGGATGGAGTTATACACTCAGGAGGTGACCTACACAGCATATTCAAAGGGCAAAATTAAGAATGATATTTAACCCTGAACCAAATTTTGCATCTTCATTGAAAACTTAGGGGGATGGGGTTGGTAAAATGCTGAATGCAAACTGCCCAAACAAGCCAATATATTGTTTTCCCAAAATAATCCTGGGTGTAGATGCTTAGTAAATCGTAATTTGAAGGGTTCATCTCTTTGCTATTTAGAAAGTAAATCTGAAACTGCTTGAAATATCTGAATCTATACCTTGGTTGAAACTATGACATTCGGAGTCAGCAAGACAATAGTTTGGAAGTCAACTTAAACCTTACTTTCTTTATGACCTTGGATGATTTACATATGGTTTTCAAGCCTCAAATATCTTATATGTAAAATGGGGCTAGAACTTGTCTGGTAAAGGTAAATCATTGAAAAGAAATGGTATTCCTATGCTTAACACATTTTAAATATTCAAAGGTACCTATAATTGTTGTGGATGATATTCATTTTAAATGTGAGAACATTTAATCAAATTACTAAGCCTATGTTCTGCTTTTCTCATCCTTAAAGTGAGGATACTGTAACTATTGTCAACTGAAGAATCACAAGGTTCATACACTTGCAGAAGAGAGCTTATTTTTTATAACGATTGCAGTGTGTAGGCTGGTCATCTACAGGCTGGAAAGTGTAGCCTCCGACAGAAACCAGACACAGGCACTTTGAGGCAGTGAAGGGTGAGACGGGAAATTCTGCTGAACAGGTCAGCTAAATACACATATGGGAAAGGTCATAAGAGGAGCTATGAATATTCATGAAGAGGGGATAAGCATATGTATGCTTAGCAAACATGCATGTTACATATGTCCCATGTTAACTTTGGGGTGAAGACTTAACATTTAGTGCATTAAAATTAGATTTTATTTGTCAAAACATGAAATTGAAGACACAGAGACATCTTGTGTGCAGCATCTGTAAACCAGCCAGAACTAGTCCATGGTTGGTGGTCTCTTATCAAGAAGAAATGCTGGTCGGTTGCTGTATTGAAATTGCAAAAGAGGACGTGCAGTGTCGGGCAACTGGTTGAAGTCAGTGATGGAGCAAATGGAGCAATTTCCAAAGCATGGGTTTCTGTTTAGCCCTTAAGAAAGAAAGTCTGATGGTTGTTGGCAAAGGAGGGGGGATAATGAGGCGTGTCTGATTTCCTGTTCTATCATGGCCAGGAACTGAGTTTTAAGGTTTCTCCGAGGTCCCCTTGGCCAAAATGGGGTCCATTCAGTTGGTTGGAGTGCTTAAAATTTTATTTTTACTTCCCACTCTTTTGGAAAGTTGTTGTAAAACAAGTTATTGCACGCCACAAGAGGGAAACGTTGCTTGCCACTTTGTAATTGTTTCATAAGTGTCAGCTTTTATTTCAAGTGAGACTATCAGACAGTATTTAAGAAGAACACCAGCTGGCTCTGGAACCTTCCTGCCAGGATTTGAATACTAGC
>CAUYSK010041358.1:0-35259 GCA_963575035.1 Avahi laniger | reverse complement strand
TGCAGTGTCCGTCCTTCGCGACAGTGTAAGTAGGTAGTAGTTCAGTGAGTTCATACGTGTGCTGTTCCTATCTCCAGCCAGTGTCCCTCCATCCAGCCAGGGTCCCTCCATCCAGCCAGTGTCCCTCCATCCAGCCAGTGTCCCTCCATCCAGCCAGTGTCCCTCCATCCACCCAGTGTCCCTCCATCCACCCAGTGTCCCTCCATCCAGCCAATGTCCCTCCATCCACCCAGTGTCCCTCCATCCAGCCAGTGTCCCTCCATCCACCCAGTGTCCCTCCATCCAGCCAGTGTCCCTCCATCCACCCAGTGTCCCTCCATCTAGCCAGTTTCCCTCCATCGAGCCCTTGTCCCTCCATCTAGCCTGTGTCCCTCCATCAAGCGAATGACCCTCCATCCAGCCAGTATCCCTCCATCTAGCCAGTGTCCCTCCATCTAGTCAATAACCATCCATCTCACCCTCATGGGCACTGCCCCCCACCCCCTGTACCAAAGGGCTAATTGTTGAGAGTTTCTCTTGTTTCCAGGGAACAGAGTATCCTCAGCTTTGGAACACCCAGCAGTGCCAGAGGAGCCCACGCAACAGAACAGGAGTGGGCCGGGGTGTGCTGAGGGGCGTGCTGCTTCAGAGTCACATTTTGTTCTCCCCGCTGGCTGTGCTCACGGCTTCTGCATCTCACCAGCTTTGCGGATCCCGTGTGCAGCCAGGCCGGCAAACTGTCCCTGGCTTCCCCCGAAACGGTCCCCTCCCAAGCAGCACCTGTGCCCGGGATCCTGGCTGCTCTTGTGGACTCTTTGCTCATCAAACCTGGTCTGCTTGAGAGAGTGTTTGGGTCGTGGCCTGCCGGGGCAGATTCTCAGGGCACAGGCAGCACAGCCTTTTAGGAGATGGTGTTTCCATGTGACGTGAGAAACGCAAGCAGACTGCGCTCCCTGTGAGAGCTGAAGTTTGCATTGGCAGACTAGAGTTTTCTTTCAGCTGGACTGCATCAATGTGCCCTCGGGTTAGGGGTGGAGGGTTTGGAGGCTGGGGTGGGCTGGGTTGGCTCTGCACAGGGTGTGCTGCAGGCATATTAGCGTTGGCTTCGTGGCACGCTTCCTGCACCCGTAGTCGCATTTCACCGGCATGCCTGCTGTACTTCCATATTAATAATTAAGCAAATATATTCTGCGTTCGCATTGTTTCAAGCTGCTCAGTTCCTTGCAGCAGCCCCAGGAAACAGTGCCCAGAGACAGCCAAGGGGACCGTCAAACAGGTAGTGACAGGGCTGTGAGGGGCGCCCAGGTTCCTTCGGGACTTCAGGGGAGATTCTTCCCTGGGCTGGGGTCGGGGGAGATGCTCAGCAGGAAGCAACAGTGAAGTTGAGATTTTGAAGACTGCGGGAGGGTGAGGCGAGATCAGAGGCCGCAGGATCGGGAGGGCGGGGCTGCCGGGGGAGGAGGGCACGGCCGAGGCTGCAGGGCGGCAGGGCCTGGGAGTTACTCAGAAGCTGTTTGAATTCCACAAAAGGATCATTTTGGCTTCAGAAACCAGGAGAACTGGATTAGAAGTGCCCCAGGGATCTGCATGAACACGAGAGGAGCCGCCCCACCACAGACATCCACGTTCCACGGAGGTTTGCAGCCGCCCGAGACAGCGGCGGGGACCGTCTGAGGGTCCAGTGGGTTGTCACAAGGGAAAGCACCTTCTGCCTGCAACGCTGAGTTGTTAATTCTCAGTTTCAAAGCAGCGAATGCTCCTTATAAAATGTCACACAGCCCAGAGGGTTCCTGGCTGTCCCCATGTTCCCACGCACCGGCTCCCCGTCCTTCGGAAAGCTGCAGTGTAAGTTGGGGGCTTTTGGTTAAACGCACTGGGGCGCCCTGGGTGGGGGCCATGTCTCCAGCCTGGACGTGGGTCCTGAGAGCAGTGGATTCTGTCGGCGAGGAAGAGCGTGAAGCTCAAAGTCGGGACCGGGTGGTGGACCCGTGAAGGCTGGGTCGCCCGGGTGTTGCGATGAGGAGACTGGAAGAGCGTCTCTTCCCCAGTGGTTGCTCTTGGAGGCAACAGAGCAGCGTAGACCCGGCGCACCACGAAGACAGCGGAGGGAGTTGCTGCTGGGGCTGGAGACCCGCCGGCCACTCCACCGCCGGCTTCGCACGGGGCTTTGCCACTGTCTCGACAGTGTCAGACTCAGACCTCGGTTTTGCGTACTCTCAGGTGAAACAGGCCAACTAACGAGGGCGTGGCCGCTCGGGAGCAAGGGGCAGAGCAGAGTGGCGGGGATGTGCCCGCGCGCATACAAAGACCCCCCCAACACCTAATTCAGAACGTGGACATGCAGACGGCCATCTGACAACGCCCGTTCCACGCACCGCGCCGATGCGCGCATGAGCACCGCAGCCGCACTCGCCCTGGATGAGAGTGGAACAGAGACACATCCCGGTGCTGGGTCTGCGGCTCACAGACCTGGCTTCCAGGCACCTGCCCCGGGCAGGCAGGGAGGCCGCAAGGCTTCCTGACAGGCGAGCGCTGGTCCATCCCGGGCCACGTGGGGCTCTGGTGCCACTGCCCGGAGACGCTCGAAGCCCCTTCCACTTCCAGAGTGCTGCGCTCAGCAAGCTGGCCCACGCACAGTGGCTGTGTTAGCAGTTAGCACCGACTGCTTCTGCTCTCTTCATGTTTTATCACTCGATGTGCTTATGAATAATACTGATTCGATCAGACTTACTGTCTATAATTACTGGAGTATTGCTTTACTGTGGAGATGAATTCCACCGGGTCTCGAACGTCAGCCTCCTGCAGGGGAACTCTGAGGGGCGACGGGCCGTTTGCAGTGAGGGCTGTTACTGGTGAGGCTGCAACGCTCATCTTTTAGTGAGAAGACTGAGGGTTACAGAGTCTCACATATCTTCAGATTATCTCGAAGCGTGTGTGCCTACAAACGCCATCTCTCTAATCTTCGCCCACGGCGATATTTGTACTTCTGCTCCTGTGGCAAGTGATCTGTGAGATCCGAGTCCCTGTTGTGGCCATAGGGGGTTTAGTGGTCTCATTTCACCCCATAAAAACAGCTGAGCGACAGAGGCGCGCTGTGGACACCGGGGTAGACCTGGGGGGCGGGGGCGGAGCCGATGGTGGTCCGATAGTGTGAACATACGGCTTGAAGTGCAAGTCGATGGGTCTTGTCCTCCGTTCCTGTGATTTATTGAGATGCAAGAAGATCAACAAAGCTGATAATTATTACTTATGAAGGTCTTTTCCACATAAAGCCAAATCAGCAAACACCGAAGGGATTACAGTCCTGGAGCCCCTGGCGCACGGCGAAACATCCTGCTTGGGGGAACGAAACCCAAACGTAAGGCTTTGCACTAGCAGAGCCGTCGCATACGCTTTCTCTTTGTCTAGGAAGGCTCCCCCAATATTGAAAACTTGAAAGCAGGGCTTGCAAGGTGGTCTCCCTGTTCCTCTAACGGGACACCTCGCCAAGGCCTCGGCTTGCTCACAGGTGTCTTTGTAGCTGCACGATGAACGGAGTGCCTGGACCCCAGAGTGAGGGGCCATGGGCGCCAGAGGAAGCTTACGGTTCCACAACGGGGCGTTCTGTTATTTTGACAGTGGGAACGATTTCCTTTGTGATCTACTGGTGCCACAGTCTGGAAGGTACTGGGGGTGGTGGGAATTTAACAGAACGCAAAGTGCTAGTGCTAAGTCTGCTCAGAGCAGTAGAATCACAGCACTTCCCTGCACACCACCTGACTGGATTCTCACCCCATGGACGCCAGCCACGGACACCACCATTCCCCAGGACATGGAGGCTTGGTCACTTATGCAAGGCCAAGGAGCTCTCCATGCTGGGGCCGAGGTGGGAGCCCCCGACGAGAACAAGACGACCCTGCACAGGCAGCCGGCACGGGGCAAGATTCCGGGGGCAGGGCCAGAGCCCGGTGGGGAGAAGGGAGCCAGGAGGACGGGGTGGGAGCAGCCAGCGATGACGATGATGGGGCTACACCCCCAGGGGGACCCCACAAGGCTGGGGAGGCAGGAGACAGGAGGGACGTGAGTGCCCAGCTGGGGGGTAACCAAGGGCGTCATTCTGTGCATTTGAGCCGGTGCACGTGCTGCTGGTCTCAGCTCTTCCCTGGACCAGGTGCAGCCAGGGCCAGGCACCTGGACCCAGGTCAACAGGCATTTCCTGGGCACCCACAGCCAGCGCCTGTGCCAGGCACAGGGCCTCTCTGTGCTCCCCTCTGCTGATGCTGGGGCAGCCACGTCGGGGAACGCAGCCCAGAAGGGCCGGGGGCTGGGGCGGAGACCACCATAGTGGACAGGGGGCCAGGAGTGCTGATCTGGGGGACGGTGCTGCAGGGCTCCTCCAGCATCCGTTACATGCACTGGGGGACCCGCCATGGAGACCCCCAGAGAGCACACGGGGTGCTCATTCCCAGGCATACTTGCTCTTCAGTGACACGGGAGAAAGTCCAGGCTGTGCAATGATCAAAGCATGGGGCCATGTTGGAGGACACGCTAAGGAATAAGAAGTCACTGCCAGAGTAAATGTCCTACTTTCCAGAGAGTTCCAAGACTGTGCCAGAAATTAATCAGAGGTTAACATCATCCTCTCCCATGACTGTTCCTCGAAGCAGCCTGCAGTTCAGGGACACCACGTAGGTGTGGGCACAAACGCGGCTGCCCAGAGTTCAGAGTAAGCTTATCTTGATGAAAATGCAAAGGCGTGGTACCCTCTAGCAGCCCAACCTCAGACCCAGATGAGAAGGGAAAGCCTCGGTTTCTGTTGGCAACGCCAAGGACAGTGTAATCACGCTGACTGCGTCCAAACAGGTGTCTTCAATGGTCACTCCTGGGCTGCAGTACCAAGCCCCCCTCCTCAGAAGTGGTGAGCGAGGCCTTCGTGCACGCAGGTCGCATGGCCACTGTGCGAGCTGGGGGCCACGCTCGGTGCGCAGCAAGGGGCGTGGCCCAATTGAGAATTGGGAGCCGGCAGGGGCTACTTTCCTGCCCGGGTGCCTTTCGTTGGGGATCCTTCCAAGTGCCCTGGTTTGTGGTGCAATTTTACTATGATTAAAACCTGAATCACTCAAATTATGTAATTAATCACATTTAGCTTCAATCACAATCCTAATTGATCCCAGTCTGCCGGCTCTGCACCTGGAGGTCTCGGTGACGCCGGGAGCAGGGAGCAGGTGGCTTGGCCCGTGGCCTCCTTGCTCCCGCGCAGTAGCCAGTTCGGGGCATGTTGCTTCGCTGCTGGACCCAGAGGCGGCAGTCCCGGTGAGGGCACACGCACGCGGCAGGGACGGCTGTGCGGAGGGCTGGGGCGTCGGAGACGTAGCGTGAGGGGACAAGCGGGCAGACCAGGACGAACCCAGAAGCCCGGAGTCTGATAAGGGCTGTGTGGTGTCAAACGAGCCAAAGGACCCGGCTGTTATGGAGACCTGGAGCCACTCAGTGCAGCAAGGTCTGGATGTCTACACCTGCTGGACCCACCTTCTCCAAATGAGCCCTGCCTCTTACGAGAGAACCCGGTAAAATGAGAAGATAGAAACAGTACCAAAGAAGTTAGTTGTGTACATGTGTGTGCATGTGTGTATATGTGCATATGTGTGTGCATGTGTGTCTATGTGTCTATGTGTGTGCATGTGTGTACATATGTATATGTGTGTATGAGCCTGTATGTATGTGCAGTGCACATGTGTATATATGTGTGTCAGTGTGTATGTGTGTACCTATGTATATGTGTACATGTGCATATGTGTGGATGAGTGTGTACATGTGTGTGCATATGTATATGTGTATGTGTGTGTGCATATGTTTGTGTATGTGTGTGAGTGTGTGTGTATGTATATATGTGTATATGTGTATCTGAATGTGTGTGCATATGTATATGTGCATGTGCACATGTATGTGTGCACTGCATGGGTATATATGCATACACGTGTGGGGTGTCTGTGTGTGGCTGTGTCTGCACCTGTGTTCACCCACCTGGGCTTTCAAACTGTCAGTGAGACGAACGGGAAATGACCCCTGGTCCCGCGGAGGAGCCAGCTAGTGCCGGGGGTGCCGGCGTCTGGGCTGGAGGGAAGGTGGGTGTTTGGCCTGGGCCCCGGGGCAGTGCCCCCCGGTGGGGTGGCGAAGGCCCCCGAGTAACCCCTAGCCCAGAGCCGCGGGCTGAAGCCCAGCCGCTGTGCGGGTTCCTCGCTCCAACATGCTTCTCACTGGTTCCCTCGAGCAGAGTTTCCGCTCCTTGCAGACGGTCCCGCAGCAGGGTCGCGGGTGACGAAGGCCTCAGTGAAGTCCCGGCGGAAAGCACATCAGTTAGCAGCTCTGCTCTCTCCGTGCAGCCTGTGAGGCGGTGCGGGGACCTTTCTCCTTCACAAGCTTGCAGGAAAGAAGAATGTACCAGAAAATAAAAATACGCGGCTGGATGGGAGCTGATAAGGGCTGGCTATGAATAACATCAGCCGGTGGTTCGGGCGGAGACCGCTGCCTCCGGCTCTCACCTCCAAGATTATTAAATAGATACGGCGAATTTTCCAGACTCTTTTAATAGTCGTACATTATTCTAAGCTTTCAATTTAGGTGCTTTTCTCCCCTTTCTGTTTATTTATATCTATTTCCCCTCAAATCCAATGCGCATTTCACTCAAATTGCTTATTTTCAGCAGGACGCTATCTGAGCCTCAGACGCGCAGTGTCTGCAGCGAAGGTCTGAGACGTTCCAGGGGACCCAACAGACGCGCACAAGTGCCGGCGGCTCAATGCCAGGTCTGCAGAGCTGTGTAAATGCGGCCTCCAGCTCCGAGCCTGGAAACAGAAAATCCGAGATGCAAACAGATTCGGGAAGGAAGCGGTTGCACTTGTTTCTGGTGGTAAAAGCTTAAGGCCAGAGAGTATTCATCATACAAAGACTCACATAAAATATCTAAATAAAGGAGAGTTGAAAAATTCCTGTGCAGTTATATACCCCCCCGGACCCCTCCACACACACACGCATGTGCAATGTACAGACACGCGCTGTGCTGAGTGTTTCCTTCTGTGGCTGCCGCGGTGGAGGTGGGTGGGTGGACGATGGGCCGGGTCGGTAGCGGACGACGTTTCAAAGGAGCCTCTGAGTGTGGGGGGGGGGGAGGTGTGGCTCTGGGTCAGACAGGCCTGTGCCGAGCCCGCCACCTCACCATGCACCAGACGTGTGGCCCCGAGCCTCGGTTTCCCCACTCATGAAGTGAGACGTGACGACCTCAGGGGTTAGAGTGAGGCTCCCAGGAGACGGGAAAGTGTGTACAATAAGCATTTGGCAAACGTGCTCACACTTTGCAGGAGAAGCAAAGCACCCTCTACTTCGTGCACCCTGATTTTCTACCTCGGGCGGGGACTCTCACCCCTGACCTGGAGTGAGTGTCCCACTGCACCTGGGACTTCCCTGGTTTTAAAACTGAGAGTCTGGAGTCCTGGGAACCCCGGTCCTGGCAAGCGGGTGGTTGGTCGTCCTGCCCCCCAGGACCCCTCACCACACACACATTGTCCCTCTCTCCTGGAGTTTTGGGGGCGGCATTCCATCGCAGGGAAGGTGAGAAAACTACTGGGAATGAGGGCTGTGGAAACGCAGTCTGGTCTGGTTTATAGATTGGCTCGTGATCGGGAATTATGACGGGTTGTCCCTTATTAAATGTTTATGATTAAAGTTCTATAGAATCTATACAAAGAATTGATTTATTGACGCCAAAAGATCTAGACAGATGACTTTATCTTAGATGGGGATTTTTGTTTATCTTTTTTTTCTTTACATGTAGTATAAATCCTTAAAATATGACTGTCAAATAATTTCATTTATATTCTTTTCTTTTGTTCAAAAAGTTTGCACAAAAACACGGAGCGTGCTCCCATTCCCCCGTCAGGTGTGCATCCTTCTGTTGCTGGTCTTTGACGGGTCACAGCTGTGGTGGGCAGGACGCTGCCATCCGCGGCCGAGCTCCCAGGGCATGTGAGTGGGTGAGGTTTCACGGCAAAGGAGCCGTCGAGGTAGCAGGTGGAATTAAGATTCTTAATTAGTGGATCTTAAAGTAGGAAGATTATCCCAGACCATCCAGGAGGACCGAGGTAATCAGAGGAGGAAGAAGGAGGCAGGAAAAGATGGAGAGAGCTGTGACCCCCAGCAGGGCGGCAGCCAGGCTGAGTCCTGGGATTCCAGCAGCCCCGAGAAGAGGGAAAAGGCAGGGAACAGCGTCTCCCGCGAGCCCGGGCTCTGCGCGGGGAGAGCCGTGCTGGACTCTGACCCTCGAAACTCTAAGGGAATAACTCGCGTTGCTAAAGCCACAAGTCTGGGGTAACCTGTTACGGCCGTGGCAGAAAGCTGACGCCACAGCACGGGGGTTGCAGGTGGATGTTTTCACTGACGGGCCACAACTGTGGAAAGAGCAAAGCAGGAGATGGCATCGGTGTGGCATTTCCGCTTCCAGAAAGTCCACGAGCGACCAGCTGTCCCCTGGGCTGTGGAGGGACATCCCGCTGAGGCAGGTGCTGGGGACACCTTCTCCGAGTTCGTCTGTAACGTGGTGGCCCAGCTGTGCAGAACCAGGGCTGACTGGAGGCCCACTGGAGCCAGCTGCCCCCTGGGTCGCTGGTGGCACCGACCTTCCCCGGACCGCAGCAGAAAGTCCTTACGGGCTGGTTTCTGTCCCAGGGAGGGGTGCGCATGGGCGAGGCGCGGGCCTGGGGGCCTGGAGGTGCAGGCCGGGCTCGCTCAGTGTGCGGACGGCTGGGGTCAAGGCCGTGGCCCCACGGGCGGGCACTGCGGCCTCAGGACCTCACAGGGGGCAGGCTCAGGCATCCGGAGGGGAGGCGGGCAGGAGACAGGGCTGTGTGGACGGGTGGGGAGCTAGAGACCCGGGCAGGGATGAGGGTGGGACCCGCGGACCCGTCCTCGGCCACACACCCCATCGAGACGGTTATAGCCCCAGTGCAGTGCCCAGGGCACGCCGGGCATGGGACCCAGGGGTGCTGGGTTGAGTCGGGGTCCTACATGTCTCATCTGTGGGCCGAGCAAACTTCTGCAGGAAGGTTTTACGGCGCCCACCATGCAGAGGGGACACAGGGGCAGGAGGCCGCCCAGCCAGGCAGAGGCAGGGCCAGGTTCTGGTCCACGTGTCTGGATCCCAGAGCCCTGCACCCCCACCGCCCCGATAGCCTCCCAGCTGGCCTGGCCCTGAACAGCAGACGGTCCACTCGGAAGGTGGGCTCCTCCCGCCTGACTTCCAAGTGCACCCCCAGAGGTCCCCGCAGCAGCCGCCTGTCCTGTGACCCCCGGCCTCTCTGTGGCCTCCACTCTCACTGCCCTCGGGGCTCTCCCTGCCTGCCGGGCTCCGTCTGTGGACCCCGTGGGCAGGGTCTTCCTGTCTGCCCAGGGAACACTGCTCGGGGCCACCTGCCCCCAACAGCAGGTGACGCTGCAGGCGCCTTCCCACCGCCCAGAGCAGCTGCCGTCCCGGCCGGGCTCCCCACGGCCCTGCCGCATAGCACAAAGGTGCAGCGCACCTGGAAGTGGAATCGGGTGCTCTTCCGGGTGGGGGGCCATGTGCCCCATGGGGTCCACCTTCTTCAGGACGGCAGTCAGGTGGGCTCCACGGCCCGGCTCAGGCCAGTTGGGGACCGTGTGATGCGAGTCACGTGACGAACTCCAGAGAGAACCTGTTCCCAGGGAGAGCGTGGAGGGCTCTGAGCCCACTACCCACGAGGAGGTGAAGGTGGGTCCCAGGGCCCGCAGTGGCCCACACACGGACGCCTGTGCTCACGTGATCTCAGTTCGTCCTCGGCACAGACGATGCCGCAGCCGCCCGAGACCCCACCCCGCAGGGCGGCCAACCAGAGGTCTGCGAGGTGAGTTTCTGTTTAGCACGTGGAAGAGACACTCAGAGCACAAATAGGGAAATTGATGCCTTGTCAATCAAACTTTGCAAAGCTCCCTGGCCCACCGAGCATCCCCGGCCAATCGCCAATCACCAGCCAACGTCCTGTGGTCACAGGCGTTCTCCTTCCCTGCCACAGTTCTGATCTCTGCGGAGCGTGGGCGGGGGTTACGTAGGTTTTACTGCAGCTGGTCTCCTGCCGGTTCCTCACCGTCCCCAGCTCAGATCAGAGGAAAGGGGAGGCCACCCGGGAGAAGGGGCCCGAGGGAGGTGCTGGCCAGAGCGTGCGGAGCAGCCCCCAGGGCAGCGGGGCTCTTGCCGCACACCCACGAATCTTTCCAGTGGGTGAGAGTATGAAAAGCCTTTCACAGGAAAATTCTTTTAAATTGGAATATCACGTAATATTTCCAGAACCCAAAGTAACGAAGCGCACCTCGTGCGGGTTACCGGAGGGTGTATTAGATACTGCAGTTTAGATTGTCGAGGTCCCAAGGGTGCCTGTGGATAGAAGGCCATCATTCCAGAGCGAGCTCATGAAAATAAACTCCCACTCGGCCTTTCCGAGTGTGCGGAGCTCAGGTCGGCGGCCAAGCACGGCTCCTCCCACAGCCCGTCCGCCTGGCTCCTGGGCCAGACAGCTCCTGCGGTGGCCCCTACTCGTGTGTGTCCACGCTGACCGTCCGCTGGGCCAGGCACCCGGGGGCACGCGGTGGTAATGGGGCCTCAGGGTTACTGTCCAGTGATGGAGGCAGACGCCACTGTAATAACACACACCAGTGTTCCGAATGTCGGGAAGGGAAGGATCCCGTGTTGTGGGAGCCAGTTGGGGACGTCTTCTCCGTGGGAGGAGCACCTGGGATGAGGGCCCTATGAGGGTGGGGGATGGTAAAAATGGCGAAATATTGGGGGGACAGAGATGCCTACAGAACAGCACGTGCAAAGGGCCTGTGGTTGGAGGGCAAAGGGTCTGGGGGAGGCAGGTGGGTGTGAGATGTGGCGGGGGAGGGTCTGCCCAGACAGTCGTGGAACGCGGCATTACCGCTCTCCTTCAATTGTTAAGTAAATAAACTGTTTTTAAAGTCAGATCATTGATGGAAATTCTGAAGTCGACTATGGTTTTAAAAGTAATTTCATTTTATCATTCATACATGGTGATCTTGGTTAAGGGTTTAATCAAACTGTAGAGGAATTCAATTATTAAAAAAAAACTGCTCAAGGGGATAGAAAAACTCATTTAAAAATCCAACTTTAATAACATAAAATAAGAATATTCCAGTAATTACAAAAATCACATTTAGCAACTGGCCGGGTATATTTTTAAATTTTATGGTGATGACACATGTTTTCTCCACTTACTGTGCTTTGGGAAGGTGCTCATTGGAGGATGTGAAAAAGACGTTTCTCTTCACCGCAGACTGTACGAGCTGCCCTGACTTCGCAGGCTGAGGCCAACGCAAAGGAAGTCTGTTACTCACGAGGTGCCTTTTCGGGCTCTGTGGGCTGTTGGCATCCTGAGCGAGGGGGGAGCCTTCCGAGACAGGGAATGAGCAGCGTGTGCCGTCCAGAACATTCCACACAAAAAAGAAAACATCTCAAAATCCTTCATAATGTGTGGCTAAATATCGAAAAAGGCGGAGAAGAATAAAACTGTAAATTAACATTTCTTTCAACTTAGAAGCTTTAAGAGGCACAGGTTCCAGACGCTGCACAAAGGAGAAGACAGCAGCCCAGGGCCCAGACGGAGCCTCCCTGCCCACCCGTCACCCGCAGCCTGGTTAGAGCCTGTGCGGCCCTGCGCGGGGCAGGCAGGGGCTGGTCCCCGACGGTAGGGTGGGGCCAGAGGGCGAGGGAAGGGGGCTTTCCTGTGGACAGTGGTCCTCAACCCTGGCCGCAACAGAACCATCTGAAGAGCTTTGAAAACCAAGGCCGGGTCACACCCCGGAACAATTCAGGCAGCATCTCGGGAAGAGACCCAGGCAGCGGCATTTTCAGGGGGATTGCAGTGAGCCCAGGACTGGAAACCTGGCCGTGGGGGTGGCAGTGGAACCGAGCCCTGGAGGAGGGGTCTGTGGACACGGAGAGTGTCCTGGGCAGAGGCTGTGCAGAGCTCGGCTGTCCCGAGGCTTCCGCTGCAGCTGCCTCTGCTTCTCTCCAGGACGTGTGCCTCGAAGCTCATTGTTCTCACCTGGGCACCAGGGACTGCAGGCTGCAGAAGGTCCGAGGGGACCGGGGCCTTCCTGAGCCCCCTCCATCTTGGCTTTGAGCAGCGACCCCCACGCTGGGGACAGGCCTCTCTTTCCCCGTGAGACCCTGTGCGTGTTCCACATGAGTTGTGCTACCCCGAATCTCCAGGGTCCCGGAGCCCGGGGCCCCTCGCTGGGCACAGCGGCAGCTCCCTGGAGTCCTCCCCAGGCGTGGAGAAGCCCCCAGCCGCCAGGGGCGTGGAGAGCCCTGCTGCAAACACACTCGCGTGGCTCTGAGGTTTCCTGTGGCTCTTAGTGTGCATTTGTTGAAAAGAAAACGGAATTTGAAAGAGGGGCCCCGGGAGCTGGGGGACCCAGATACGGATGGACTCAAGGACGCTCCTGTCCCTTCTGCTGGCCCTGCAGAGCTAGCGCCGCGGGAAAGCGAGCCAAGGCTCCAGTTCCAGGGCAAGGAGGGCGAGGCCACGGAGGGGGGGCCTGTCAGCCCGAGGGCGCGGGTGCTGCCGCCCCGTCCACTGGGCCATCCGCTTGCTCGGCGGCTCCCAACCATGAGCGCGGAGGCCTGCGGGGAGCGTGGACGGACACAAGACTCCCCGATGAGAGGAGAGCGGGACCTGTTTCGTCACCTGCCGTCGTTGGATGCTCGGGGCAGCAAGAAGGACCGAGCAGGTGCAGAGAAGCCCAGCGAAGCCGCTCCCCGCTGAGACTCGCGCGCCCCCCTCCACCCCCACCCCTGCAGCGCGGTTTCAGACAGTGACGCTCTGTGGCTTTTCCGAGAAGTGCCCACCGATCACCGATGAACGTTGTTTAATTAAAGTTTGGAAACACTGGGTTAAAATAGACAGTTTTCTTCGTGGCAAAACTCTTCCAACCCGTTAACAGCTAATATGCGTTTTGAACCCTAAGGAGGAGATCCTGCAAAGCGCTCACCACGTTTGGGTGACCACAGAACGTTTTTTTTTTTCTTCAGTGCATCTCTTGGGACTATTGTTGCAGAAAATACACTTTGGGAAATGCGACAGGCCAGGCTAGCAAGACGCCCGCTACCGCCAGTGGTGAAGTCCTCGGCTGCCGCCCGGCAGTCCCCCCCAAATCCCACTTCAGAGTCAGCCCCCCCCTGGGTAGGGGCCCCTGGGAAACACAGAGCAGGAGCTGCTTGCGGGAAGTTCCTGGGGGCTCTCTGGGGAGCACCCCTGGGAGGAGCGAGGGGCAGCCGGTGGACGGGAGATGCGCGGGGCTCCCAGGGCTGCCCCAGCCGTGGCCAGGGGCCGAGTCTCTGCCCCCACACACGGACCAGGAGAGCGTGGCCTTTGGTAAGGAAGCTCCCTTCGGCGAGTGTATTCATAATTCCTGGGGAGGATGAAGCCGTGAGCCCTGACAACACTCCTGGAGCTGGGAAGGAGCATTTCTGCTCTAAAAGGAGAGGATTTGGGTGCAAAGCACCTGCCGCCCAACGCAGGGAAACCCCGGCATGTTTCCCGCAGTGACAGTCGGACTAAGGAAAGATTAGATGGTGTGTGTGCATATGAAAATTGTAGGTGCTACATTTCTCCTAAACATCAAAGATATTAAAAGGTTAAATTTGAATAATTATATTTAAAAATTTATGATACAGTCTCAGTTTATCACTTGGCAACTTGAAATACAGATTTTTATTCTTAACAAAAACCATTTAAAATTTAATATTGTAAAAATGTTATTTCCCCAATAATTACCCTATAATTTAATACATTTTTCTATAAAATCTTAATTGTGCTTTTTGGGAGACACACTAACAGATGCTAAGACTTGTCTGGAAAGATGAGGGGAAAGAACTCACTCTTCAAAACATCGGATAATATCACAGCTACAGCAATTTGAAACGCACATAACTAGGGCAGGATAAACAAAGCAATAAACCATGCGGCAGAACAGAGAATCGAGACGTATGTGTGTTTCAGACTGCCATAGTCTGTGTCGTGCTGCTAAAATGGAATACTTAAGACTGGGTAAAGAAAGAACAGAGATTTATTTCTGACAGTTCTGGAGCTGGGAAGTCTGAGGTCGAGGGGCCGCATCTGGCCAGGGCGTCACACTGCACACCCCTGTCTGTGAGTGGAGGGGCCAGAGAGGAGTGTGGGGAGAGAACGTGCCTTTCACAAGAACGTACTCCCAGGTAACACCGTTAATCCACGCGTCGGGGCAGAGCCCTCCTGGCCGGGCCCGCTCGGTGGGCCCCTCCCAACATGCCGCGCTGGAGATTAAGTTCCAGCCACAGCACAGGTGAGGGCAGGCTGCAAATCACAGAGGAAGGCAGGGCGTTCGGCACACAGTCCTGCAACACCTGCCTTTGCCGGGGAGGGAATTTTGTTCAAACTCCGTGTCCTTTTATATTCTACATGGATTAAACAAGAAAATGCTTAGAGTAAAACAAGAAATAGTACCAGAAGATATAAGATACAGAGCATGGTTATTTTTCTTAAGAGACAGGATCTCCCTCTGTTGCCCAGGCTGGAGTGCAGTGGTACAATTATAGCTCACTGGAACCTCAAACTCCTGGGCTCAAGTGATCCTCCTGCCTCAGCCTCCTGAGTAGTTGGGTAGCTGGGACTAAGGCACACACCACCACGCCTGGCTAATTTTTAAAATTTTTGTAAAGATATGGTCTTACTATGATGCCCAGGCTGGTCTCAAAGTCCTGGGCTCAAGTGATCCTCCTGCCTCAGCTTCCCAAAGTGCTGGGATCACAGGTGTGAGCCATGGCACCCAGTCTAGAAGGTTGATTTTAACGTTGACGTTCAGGAGAAGATCTACTGGAGAGTGAGCCCAAGCCCAAATCACAAGGGAAGATTTCACAGATTTGACACACCTGAGCTAGTTTCTCAGCGAGGAAAAGAGCCGATGGAAGACCCTGTTTCTACAGAGAACAATTAAACAAGATAAAATAAGAAATTATCTTCTTGGAGACAGCAGGCTGCTAGAAGAAGCTTCGATGAGATGACTTCTACAGAAATTTTATCCTGTTAGCCAGCTCCGGAGGCGGGTGGGAGATGGGAATTCAGCTTTGCATCCATGGAAGAGCCTGCGGTGGAGACCAAAGAGGCATCAAGAACGTGGCTAAGTTTTCCTCAGGAAAGTTGGCAAATCCCAGGGCTGACCTGAGCTAGAAACTAAAAACCTACACAGAAACCTCCGAAAAGTATGAGAGTCTCAATTTCATAAGCCACAGATGAGACTCTATGACCCACTGAAGGGAGGTGTGTGGAGAACACGCCAGACTCTCCAGTAAAAACCCTGGAGGGCCGTGGGAGACCAGGTGCCGCCAGCCCAGCCTGAGCACTGCCCCTGTGGGATTGAGTTGATCAACAGCCATCTGCGGGCGTAGTAAAAGGTGACGTCACAGATACTACAACGCGCTGCACACAATTTCCAGGATTCAGTATAGTGGTGTCTTCAGAAGACAGCGTCGGCCGGGCGGTTGCTCACCCCTGTAATCCTACACTCTGGGAGGCCGAGGTGGGTGCTTTTCCCACCCAGCGTGTCCCCCACACGCATCCGCTGCAGCACAGGGCGAACTGTCCTCCGTGTCACGCGGCGTGACAGCCACGCTCTGCAGCTGAGCGGGAGGAAGGCCACTAGCCAGTGAGGTGCTCACTCTGGAAACAGTATCATTCCAGTAACCAAGGGGTAAAATGTTCACGACGTTTTAAATTCTTGTGCAGAACCAACTTTCCTGCAGCACTCGCTTTGCGAACCACGGGAAAAAATAGCTGCGGCAGGAACGAGAGTTTAATTTACGTGTCAGAGAAGCAGCCGGGGAAACACCGAGCAGCTTGAGGATGGGGCGCGGACATGCAGCCTGATTTAGAAACTCGGTTCCACTTTGCAAGGAAAATATTTCTCTTCCCACGTCTTCAGAGCACAGAAGGAAAAGCCCAGGAAGCTGGGGGGCAATGGGGACAGACACAGCCCGACACCTGCTGTCACCCGGGAAGGTGCAGGACAGGTTGGTGGCTGCCTGTGCACCACCAGCCCCATTGTCCCCAGAGGGGAAGGACAGCTGGGACGTGTTCAAGCCTTGTTCTGTGACTGCGTGCCATCCCTGTCTGCAGTCTTGAAACTGCAGAAGGAAGACGGGGCTTCGTCAGCCGCCAGAGCGAACGAGGGAGCAGTGCAGCGGAGCCAAGGAAACAGTCCTGGTCCACAGTCGGAGCGTGTTCCCGCGGTGAGTTCTCATGGGCCCAGACGCATCTCCATGGGCCCAGATGTGGCACGGCACCTGCACCTGCCAGGTGCTCAGTTGACAGTGGTTGACTAAATGGTCCCGCCACCCATGCTGGTCATGGCAAGACAAAAGGAATCTTCAACATTCACAGGCGCCCTTTGGATGACCCTGTGTCCCGGGCGGGCACTATGCCAGGACGCCAGGTCCTCAAGACAGAGCGGGAAGCTGGGCCCCGAGGGGTTAAGAAACCTGGCCCAGGTCACACTCCCAGTTGGAGGCAAGGCCAGGACAGGAAGCCGAAACCGCTCGTTTTCTGGAGCCAAAGCCTCTCGTCTGTCTAGTGCCCCGTGATTATAAGGGAATGCCTGAACGTGAGGGAAGGAACCCCCTTCCAGTACCCTGTTTGGCTTAGAGACGGGGGTCGGGAAATGTCGGTGGCTGGTGCCGTGGCACGTGCTGGGTGTGTGCGGGGAACAGGGTGCCAGGCGCTCTGTCTCCCCAGGTGGGCTCCCTGCACCCCCACGCCCCGTGCACGCCGTGTACTCCCACCGAGACGCGTGCCCTGCCCGACGGGGGTCCCGTTTAGCAAGGGGAGCTGACCCACAAGAAAGGGATGAGACAGGGCGTGGCCTGTGCATGGTAGAGGGTTGTTCCTGTTGTTCCTGTTGTCCCCAGGTGATGAGAGAGGGACTGGCCATCCCCGTTTGGGTATCAGAGAGACGCCCAGACAGGTGCATCCACCTAGCTCCTGAAGGGGGTGGGCAGACTGGCGGGTTTGGGAGACGGGCACGGGGCTCACAGCACGGGACGCTCACAGCCGCCTGGCACAGAGCCCGGGGCGGGAGGCGAAGGGATTCCTGTGGGGTATCGGAGGCGCAGGGAGGCATCAGACACCGTCAGGCTGCAAAGTGACCTGTCACGAGCCAGTGTTACAGAAAGGGTCCCAGCCTAGAAGTCCCGTGGTGGTGCTGCGTGAAGGGAGAGGGTAAGCCCGGGGCTGGGGGCCTGGGAGAGTTTGCCGTCGTCTCCCACTCGGACTCGCTGGCAGAAAGAGCGAAGGGCTGAGACCTCGGGGGACGGAGCAGACCACGGGAGCGATGAGCATCTCCAGCTGGGAGACGCTGCTCTGGGGCAGAGAGGACCAGGCGGAGACGCTGGGGTGGGGGGGCGTCTGCACAGCGGGGCCTCCCGGCCTGGGCAGGAGTTCAGCAGGGGACGGCGTGTAGCGTCCGGGGGAGCCTTGGGCAGTTGGTCTGCAGGCGTCAGCAGAGCCTGGAGCCGGGGCCCGGGAGGTCTGGGCCGGCACCGTTCCAGGTGAGGTCACTCGGGGGAGATGACGGGGTGGGGGGAGACAGCAGAGAGCGGATGACTCTGAGAGACACGGAGGGAAGGCCACGGGACATCACCAGGAGCGCCTCAAGGTCAGCTGGAAAAGAGAAGACTCTTTAAAAAAAAACAGGGCTGCCCGAGAGGGGAGGAGGGAGGGAGGCAGGGCTGAGCCGGGTGGACAAGGGGGCAGAGGTGAGCCGGCTGAGCAAAGGCCATCGCTGGGGTCCGGTTGGGCCCGCCAGGCGAGGCTGAGGCGGGTGGTCCTGGTCCCAGAGTGTGAAATGTTCTGCCGTGCCTTCCTCTCTGGAATTGGAGTTCCCGGTGCTCAAAAAATATTTTGAATCAGAGAACACGTGAGTGAGCCTGTCTTTCCCGAAAGACCAAGGTGTAAGCTGCAGAATCCGTCAAAGTGCTTGACACGGTGTCCTGGACAGATTTGCATCAATTAAGTCCTCAGTTCTAATGAGACTCAGTTCATCTGGTGAAAAATTAATTGAGAGCAAACACGGCTATGAAAATCCTCCGCCCTGCTGCTCTGGGGCCCGATCTGTCAGTCGTTCTCCTGTCCCCGCCCCGCAGGGCCGCGGCCACCTTCCCTGGCGGACTCCGGGGCAGCAGCCGCGCACTGGGCGCCCCCAGTGCTCGCTCGGACCCTCAGGACTTGAGGTGGGAGGCGAGGACGTGAGAACTAATAGCATCGGCCACAGGCCAAGTCCCGGCCTCCTGGGGATCCCCTGGCGGCAGGTGTCTGGGTTCAGAGCCAGGCGGGCCAGCAGCAGAAGCACCGAGGTGGGGTTGTGGGAAGCCAGTGGCCTCTGCGATCTCCTCTCTTAAAGCCCAGTTGCCACTTGGGAGCAGGCCTTTCTTTAAATGTTCCCTTTCTCACCTACAGGAACTTTTTTGAAATTGAACCGAGACTCCATGAACCCCTTCTTGTTCAAATATTATTGAACAGACAAAATTACATCGTGGTGCAAGAAGCAAGAATATTTTCCACATGGAATTAGCATGTTTTCCCCTCAGCTGCAGGTGAGCTTGATTTTTGCAAGATTTCTCCCGTCACCAGAGGCTGAGCGCTGGCTGCGTCTCATCAGGCATGAAAGGGCATCCTGGTGATTCCGCAGCAACTCTAGGGAAGGTGGTCCTGGGTGTGGCAGGCGGGAGCCCCAGGAAATTCTGGGTCCCCTTCAGCCCCATAAACACCCCTGTCCCCACACAGACCCCCTGGGCAGCCTTACCTGCTGGTACTCCCAGGGCTGCCCTGTGGGTCTGCACCTTGCTTCCCCGGTGGCAGTGCCACCCCCGCTGTGGTCAGGTGTCTGCCTCCTTGTCCACGCAGAAGGATCCCTCCTCCTCGAACGCTCGCTTGCAATCAGATGGAGCCACACGACTCGTTCAGTCCAGCGGGCTGAGGACAAAATTGACATGTGTCACCACCAGCCCAAGCATCCAACCCCTCGTGACAGAACCTCCAGGGGACTGAAGGTGTCTTTCCAGTGCAGATTCCAATGGCCCCACCTCTCTCCCTGACGCCGGGTCTCCCCACGCTGCCAGAGAACTCCCAGCCCACGGTGCATTTGCGCGAGTGGGAGCTTCAGCTTTGTGTTTTCAAACCCTGAGCTTTGGGGGATGTTTGTTACTGCAGCATAACCTCACTGTGCTGACAGCTACGTCCACTGCGCACACTACGGATCCGCCTCTTCTGAGTTTGAGCTTAGGCACTGCACAGCCACGAAGCGCTCTGTTCTCCCCCACCCGCCACACTGCGCTTCCACCCACATCCTCGGGCTCCTGCGTTATGTGAGCACAGCTTCGTCTCGCGCTATCACAACCCCGTGTTTGCATGTCCCCTCCCCCTCTAGCACGGGCTCTGTACAGGCGGACACCGCGTCGGTCCTAATTATAGTCAGAGCCTCAGTAAGGGCCCTGGAGTGTTTGTGGAGCAAATGAAAGAATGGCAGCTTCACAAAGAGAAGAAAACCTGTGTAATGCACGTGGCTACTCACTAATGCATTGTTCTGTGAATAGGAGTGATGTATTCATATGTTGGGTTTGTTTTTAAATGGACATACATTATACTGCCGATTGTGTTTTAATCTTTCCGTATCTCATACTGTTCACGAACAGCTGTGCATGGTGTGTTCTCTCCAGCAATGCGAGAGGCGGGAAGGTAGCTGGAATCCCACAAACAAGTCAACGCTGGCATGAGTGGACACCGCCCTATGTGGGCTCCTGAGGGTGACGTGAGTGGCCGTCTCATCCCAGGTGCCAGACTGGGGGCGGGAGGCGTGGGAATCTCTCCCCGCCTGCTGGGCTGACGCAAGGGGACGGCCTCGTTTGGTCTTCAGCGAGTGGAGACCTTGCTCTGGCTCTACCGACTGCTCTCCCACCCACGTGTTCACCCACGTGCTCAAGTGCAGTCACGCACCGAGGACTCGCTCTTTGCCGGGGTGCGGAACCCCTGGCAACGACCTGGCCCTCGTCATCAAGGGGCTTGGGCTTCTCTCTCTGGCTGTCAGCCTGCCCGGGCTGTCTTCCCACATCCTTCCCCATTGGAACACGTGGACACACACGTGCACACAGACGCACACACATGCACAGACACACGCACAAACACACATACATACATGCACACATACCCCCAGACTCAGAGCTTGATGGAGTGAGCTGCCGACACCGGGGTGCGGCAGCGGAAGTGCCTGAAGACACTCGTGGTAGCTGAGCCGGAACTCGCCTCCCCGATAACCTTCAGGGGAGCCGTGTGCAGCCGTGGACTATGTTCACGCAGACGCCATAGAGCTCTTGTCGCGGGGACGTGCTGACAGGTTTCTGAGCACTGACACTGCAGCCATTACTTACCGAAAGGGATATTATCTGCTTTGGGGGATTTTGCCAAGTACGTTTCCTTCCCAATTTCAAAGGAAACCTAGTCAGCGTGCAGACCACGTGAGGAGATCATCAACCGCCTTCGAGCAGTGGAACCGCCGGGACGTGGCAAACCGCCGGGAGAGCAGCAACCTCCCTGTTCTGGCTGGAAACCTCCCGCCTGCCGGGGCTGCGTCTCGCTCCCGTGAGTCCGTTCAGCGAGGAGATGGTCAACCAAGGAGCTGATGCCTGGCTGGGGCTCCGGGTCAGCTTTCTTCCCTTTTTATTTGACATTTGCTAATGGAAACTGAGGCAAACACCCTATCGGGACGGACAGGTGGTGACTTCTGTGAGAGAGAACACGGGCAGGTGGGGGGAACCCTCCTGTTGGAGCCCCTCGTGGCCCACGTGGACGTGCACCAAACGCTCACCATCCTCACCGTGGGAAAACGCCCTCGAGTCAAAACCTTTTACGCGGACGGGCGCAGGATGCAGGGTGATGGGCTGCGCTGATGGCCGTCCCTGTTCTGAGGTGGCGTTCTTTGTTCTTCTCCTGCAGTCACTAATTATCGATGACGAGGAAAAGAAGGCGCCCAGCGAGGGCACTGAGCCGCGAGCCGCACTCTCCAGGGCGCCCGCCTTGTCTTCTCTCTCTCGGTTGCGTCCTGAGCAGTTGGACATTTTACGTTGTCGAAACAAAGTGATAAATAGAGTTAGAAAGGCTGTGATGGCCGGACGGGAATGTCAGGTTCCAGGCACGAGGGGAGGAGACAGCCCACCACCCTGGCCCTTCCCGGGGGCAAACGAGTGTCCCCCCCGAGCTGGGGCACATGCGGCTGTGAGCTGCAGGGTCAGAGAATCAGCAGAGTATTTCCTGCTAATGTTGGGTGGAAACAGTTATGCTGAGCAGACGTATTTCTCCACTGAAAATCTGCAGTAATTGATTTTTAAAGCTGCTGTAGGAAATTCCGTCTTTCCTGTTCGTTTTCCTGTTGTTCAAATAGTTCCGTGTGAGCACACTTCTGCACCTGCCCCCTCGTATCTCTACGCAATAACTAGCGGTTTTGTCAGGTTCTTTTGCTGGGACACGCCCTCATATTTCTCCCGCGAACGCGGCACCTGCCAAGCAGCCTGGGCTTGCCTGAGCGAGCCGGGAGGGAAGAGTCAGAGACTGTCTTTGCAGATGCCAGAGGAACAGTGAGCGTGGTGACCAATTTTCAAATGACTGACACATAGTTCATAAAGGGAATGGCTTCTGTACTAAGCATCACTTTACAGAACGATGTTCATATCCTTAGCCCACAACAGTTGTGGGGGTACCCGGACCTGGGAAGACCCCGTTGGTCTCAGGAGGCGCCAGGACTCCATGTGAAACCTTGATGTCGAGATGCTGCGTGTGTGATTCGGGGTAACTCCAGCGTGGCCCCGATGGAGATGTGAGCAGCTGTGGTTTCTCTGAAGCACGTGAGTGACGGCAGCATCCTCGTCCACCAGCGTGTGTTCTGGACCTGGCATCAGGCTGATGGCAAGGGCAGTGCCAGGAGAGCCGAGGCCCACGTGGTGCTTGGTGACGGTGCCGCAGTCCTCGCAGGGGGCACCAGGTGGGTGTGTACAGGACCAAGTCAGGCAGCAGACAGCCCTTTCCATGGATGTGGAAATGAAAACCCAGAGGGCAGCATTTTGCTAATGTGTTTCAGCTGAACTTGCATGTTTTTGGAAACCATCCCTATGGAAGAAACGTAAACCCTATGTTGTGCTTTAACCCACTCTTGGTTTAAATCTGTAACAGTGCTGATAGTTTTAACACCGACCAGTTGTGGGGTCATTCTCCAGTTTTGGGGATTTGGCTGAAGCATCTTCCTGGGACCCTTTGTGCTCTGTCTCCCCTTAGCTGTTATCAAGTCCCTGCTCACCAGAACCTTGGTGTTAGCAGGAGGCAGAGAGAGCAGTCCATAGAGGACAGGGATTAGCAGACGCCGAGGCCCAAGGGCACACGCACCTTTGCTATTTTGCGCTCATCGCTGGGCGGGGGGAGAACACAGAAACCTAGAGAGAAGGAGGAGTGACTTGCCCACAGGCCCAGAACGCACTTACTCGAGAGAGGGAGAACGGCGCTCCAGGATCGTGCCTCCTGTGGGAGCCCGAGTCCACCTCCCTGCCCCCGCGTCCCCTGCTCATCGCAGCAGAGGTTTCTGAGCTGGAGGGGAAGGACACGTGTTAGGTCAGTTGGTGACCATTTCCCCGAGGGCTGTCATTGTCAATTCTATGCTGAAACACATCCAAGTGAAGGGTTTCTTTGCCTGACACTGAGCTATAAACTCCTGCGGACTGAGATAAACCAATTCGGAAGGAGGACTATTATCCTTCTACACGGCAAAGGAGAGAAAAGTTGTTATTGGCTCACACTAGAAAAAAAGCCTCAATAAATGGGAAATTCACTGCATTTGGCATTGCTTCAAAGCATTTTCAGCTTCTATTTTAATAAGGTGACAATGAAAGTAACCCTGAATTTCTTTTTACACTCAGAAAATGAGAGATCTCTTCAGATATTCCCTGCCATAAAAATAAGTCCAAATGTTAGGTGAAAGGATTCTAAATTATAAACTAGGTGCTCCGTGGGTTGCCCTGTGGTTTTAAGCCCCAAATTGATGTAGTGAACATGATCATTACCTTCTGCCAAGCACCGGAGCAGAAGAGCAGAGAATGATCTCCAGCGCTACGGATTCCTTTGATTTCCGTGTCATTAAATGGTAAAAAGGCAAACGGGGGATACTGGCCAGGATTTCAGGATGGCACAAAACTGGGTTACGATGAAAGGAAACCTCGTCCTGCAATTAAGGGTCTGAATCTGGATTCCTTCATTAAGTGGAGTTCATCGCGCACCTGGTAGATGCTCGGTGCTGTCCGAGGTGCTGAAGACGCACCAGGGCGGGAAAGACATCGACAGCCGCAGGGGTTAGGTGGATCCACCCTGCCTGGCCCAGTTGCAGAGCCCATGTGCTAACCTGTGGACCCATGAACAATAACAAATGCATTATGTTTTAAGACAAAACAAACCCAAAATAATATAACACATCTCTGCCCTCCTAGCGCTTACAGTTTACATTCTAATGCACAGACATGGTCAATGAAGATAAAATATATGAAATCTGTGATAAATGCCATGGAGAAAACTAGGCAGATTCGAAGCAGAGCTGAGCCTCCAGCGTACCAGGGAGGGGGTCACTCTGGGCAGAGAACACAGCACCTGTGGCTCAGGTTTGTCCCCGCCACGGGGCTCATCCCAGAGGACCTCTCTCTGTGTGGATCCCAGGACCACGTTCCTCCCCTTTCTGCCTCCTCCGCCATCTCTGGGCTGTCCTGAAAGAAGAGCGCTGGTGTCTGTACCGGCCTGGGTCCCTGCTCACAGCCCCGTGGGCAGCAGGACAGGCAGGATGCTGAGTGATGGAGCAGCGCCTCCCGCGCGCTCCCCTCGGGGTGCTGGGATGGACCTGGCATCTGGCAGGGAGGATTTTATGCTTCTAACCCCGGAAACAAGAAAACAGTGGACGTGTCTGTTCTCAAACTGAATCCTGAAAAATTCGATTAGCATGGTGGTCAGTCTCGTGTGCCCACCTGGCCAGGCTGCAGTGCGGGGACCAGATCGAACACGGGTCCAGGGTGGCTGTGGGGGTATTTGTAGGTGTGGTTGACCCTGTGATCACCCCCATAGCGGGGCCCCGTCCACCCACTGAAGCCTTCAGAGTAAAGACCGAGGTCCCCCCGAGGGGACATTCTGACCCCAGTCCACAGTGTCAGGTCCTGCCTGTTGGACTTTGGCTTTGCCAGTCCCCACAGTCCTTTAATTTTTTTCTTAAAATTAAGCTCTCTCTTTCTGTCTTTGTCTCTGTCTCTGTGTGCGTGTCTCTCTCTGTCTCTCTGTGACTCTCTGGGGAGAGCTGTGCTTGTCGCAGGTCCGTGACGTCAGTCCAGAGCCCAACCATTCGGCCTCACCAGAGCGCCCCTGCCCGGCCGAAACGAAGCTCTCCTTGGCAGGGCTGCAGCCGCTCCCGTGCCCGGAGGCTCTGCCCTCCAGGCACCCCAGGGGGAAGGTCTTCACTCATCTGGTGTGTGACTCCCGCCAGGCTCCCTGACAGCCGGGGGCTCCTCCTCGACACCCAGGAGCTCAGGAGCATCCACCCCAAAGGCAGCACTTCCGGGCTCCACGTCCCCGCCCCACCGGATCCCGCACGGCTCACTCCCCACCTCCAGGAACAGGCGACGCCTTCCGAAACCGAGCTTTTATCAAGGAATTATTTCCTTCCAGCAAGGACGGCAGCAGTTTGGCCCTTCGAGATTTACGGACGATAAAGAACCTCGCACACACAGCCACATGGCGTGGCCGGCAGCGGATCGCGGAGGAGGACAGTCTCCACCTCGGAGCTGCCGTTCTGTCATCCCAGCCGCCTCTGACCTCCGAGTGCTGTGTGCGCCAGAGCGGAGGGACGCAAACGCGTCCTAAGTAACGTACTTGGCCCAAAGGCAGCAGATACTCCACAAATTCAACCCGTAATTATCTGAGTTACAGGTGAGTTTCACCTGCTTCTTTGATTCGACTGGAATTTGCAGAGCGGCAAGGAGGAAGCTTTGCTGAGAAAGATCCCCGGAAATTTTCACAGGACCCCCCTTGTAGATTTGCCTGGATGTGAAGCTGCACGTACGTAACGTGGAACTTTGTAAAATCGGTGAAAGAATCACCGCTGTGTGTTGTAAAATGAACTATTCCCAGAGCTCAAACAGGGCTGGAAGGTACCTAGGTTCTGACCAGGCAAACAAAGGACAGTGATCTCATTCACACCAGGGCACTCACCAAAGACCTAAGGAAGTAAGATTTGCAGGAAATGTACTGTGAAGTTCATAACATGACTGGGAGTAAAATGTGTATCAATAACATGAGGAGTGGAAAATGAAAATTGTGGTGTATAGTTATAAGTTTCTTATATTAAATATGAAGTGTATTAGTTGAATGGGTTGTGATTGGTTAGTCGTAATATTTTAAATATGCATGTTTCCTATAAAAGTATAATATTTTATTATCAAGTGATGATTATTTCCAGAATGTAAGAGTGGTTTACATGAGAAACCAATCAATTTAATTCACCAAGTTAAAACAGTAAGAACAAAAAGTGACCTCATAGTATGTGAAAAATAATTAGACAGAAACCTATATCCACCCGGATGAGAGCTACCAGCAAACCACGAACAGAAGGGCTCCTCCCCTCGCTGAAGAGAATGATTGACCTTGCATCTTCAACCTTACTAAATTGACTTATAAATTCTCCAATGTTCTTCTTTATTTTTGAAATTGTTTTGGCTCTTCTAGGTGTTTTTAATTTCATATGCTCAGACTATCTGATTTCAGAACTTATGACAAAGTCGCCTTAATCAAGAAAATGTGTCATTTGCATAAGGGTAGACAGGTAGCTCAGACGAACAGAATATAACATCAAGGTGATTCACGGAGAATGAATAGCCTTCCAGAAGCTTCCATCCTGCAGGCTGGGGCTTCTGGAAATTCACTACTCCATAAAAGCAGTGAGAATGCTGTGGAGTTGCCAAAATCAATTTCTTCAGGACTCTGCAAATGAACCATAAGCTTGCAACAATCGTAGGAGCATTTATTCAAGAAAAATGGCTGAGTCTTGGAATTGTATCCAAAACACATAAATAACTCACACAGCTTGAAAGGAAGATAAGCAGTCACTCAGAAAGGGGCTGAACCAGGATTTTCACCCCGGCAGCCGGACTCCAGAGCCTGTGTCGTCCTGAGAGCCCGATGCCTCCTGAGCCCACCAGCTTGGACAAGAAAGGAGGGCAAAGGAGGCTGCGGAAATGAACAGGGACAACAACAGAAGAAACAATAGATCAACTGGACCAGATCAGAATTTAAAACTTCTGGGCACCAAAGGACACACTTGACAGAGGGAGAAGGTAACCCACCGCATGGGAGAGCATACTTGCAAATCCTGTTTTGATAAGAGGTTATTACCCAGAATATATATAAAGCACAACTACATCTCAATGATGAAATAAAGAGCTAGGTTGAAAAATGGGCAAAGGACTTGGATAGGCATTTCTCCAAAGAAGATATGCAAATGGCCAATAAGCACAGGAAAAGATGCTCAACATCACTAATCATTAGGTAAATGCAAATCAGAACCATAGTGAGATACCACCTCACACCATTAGGATGGCTATTATTAAAAAAAAAAAAGAAAGAAAATAACAAAGTTGGTGAGGGTGTGCAAAAACTGGAATTCTTGTACACTGTTGGTGGAAATGCGAAATGGTACACATGCTATGGAAAATAGAACTGCTGTAAGATCCCGCAATTCCATTCCTGGGTCTATACCCAGAAGACTTGAAAGCAGGGGCTCAAAAACATTTGCACGCCCGCGATCACAATGCCGGGAGGTGGGAGCACCCACGTGTCCATGGACGAATGAATGGCAGACAGAATGTGCTAGATCAAGACAACGAAATACTACTCAGCCTTAAAAGGAGGGAAATTCTGACACGTGCTGTAACATAGATGAACCTTGGGAACATTTGCACGCTAAGTGCAACAAGCCAGTCACAAAAGGACAAATAGTGTATGATTCCGCTTGCACGACGTCCCGGAGGAGTCGAATTCACGGACACAGGCGGTAGGATGGTGCGGCCAGGAGGAGGGAGAGTCAGTGTTTAATGGGGCAGAGTTTGTCTTGAAAGATGACAAGAGTTCTGGAATTGGTGGTGATGATCGCAAAACAATGTGCATGTGCTTAATGCCACCGAACCGTACACTTGAACATATTAAGATGGTCAATTTTATGTTTTGTGTATTTTACCACAATTTTAGACATTTTTTAAAAGTTCAGTAAAATGAATGGAGATAAATGGAGGCATCGGACCTAGCATTTTCCCCGTGGAAAGTTGCAGAGAGAAAAGAGAAACAAGAAACAAAATTCGCAGATTGAAGAAAAATGAGGGGATGAAGTCGCTTGCTTTGGAAGAGCTGGGATTCATATGCATTTTGCAGAGGTGGGCGCGGTCAGCGAGTGGACAGAAGGAGCTATAAAAACGAGATGGAAAACAGGTACACACAATTTTTTCAGTCTTTTGCAACCCACCATCCGCCCCCATAAAATATTCTAAATAACTCCCCGCGATCCGCATACCAACCGCCCTTTCATGCTGAGGCTTTGCAGGCAACCCCGCTCGGCAACTGGTGAGAACGACGAAATAGTGTGTGGGCTGATGGTAATTAATGCCTCCGGAAACGTCTGTCCTTGGCATGAAACAGGGTCCCTCCTCATCGGCGGGGGAAGTGCAGGTTTGTTCAGGGCTGGTGGTGCAGCTGGCTGGGTGGGCTTCCGAGGCTTTGAACCTTCCCACCCGACACCGAGAGCAGCCCAGGGGGACAGGTTTCGGTTTTGAAGTTGCCTCCGTCTGGGTACTCTGCATTCTGGTTGCGACACGCTGGCTTCCGCAAGCTAGAAAGGACTTTGTGTATAGACTGAAGGTTAAGAGAGGAGCAGTGCTGTTTCATACTGTTTGTTGAAGGTATTGTTTTTAGACGTTTTGGACTTTCTTGTTTGCAACATTACATATTAATATACTAGCATCTTATATATATGAGTACTTAATACATAATGATATATGACATATGTAGATGAATACTTATTTAACAAGCCAATTGCATCGCCGGCCGTACATTACACGTGTTACGTTGACAGCATTCAAGCGTTTCATTCATTTATTCGCACATGCATTTGTTCATCCATTCTCTCAGTCGTCATCCACTAGTCTATCACGAGTTGATGAAATGTCTGCTATATTCGGGCCCCGGGCTTTGTCCTCGGGAAACTGAGCTCTCCCACTTTGGTGAGGAACGACCAGCATCGTGCTATTTCAGGGTCACCTGCCAAAGCTGTACAAACACAGAGAAGACGGCGACAAGCCCTGCCCGGAGATCCCCGGTCCACGGAAAGTGACTTTCGACAGCCCTGGAGGAAGAAGAGTGTTTGCGTAGACGGGAGGACACGTGGGAGCGAGCAGCACATTTCGGGGAAGGAGAACAGCAAAGGCCAAAGCAAACCCACAGTCCGCATGTGTGGGGAGCGGCCAGGGCCCAGGCGGCCTGGTCGAGGAATTGCCCCCTGGGATGTCCCATGACCACTCATCTGAGCGCCGGGGGCCTTGCTCAGGCTCCGCCCCACTTCTCCCTGCAAAGGCAGCGCCGTCCCCCTCCTCCACGGGACTCCCCCCGCCCTCGTGAGATCTCAGCCCTCCAGGCTGGACTGCCCCCTTGCTGACACTCGTCAGTAACGTAAGTTCCATTCCTTACTCAAACGCCCGTATTTCCTTGTAGGGAGCAATGGGAGAAGCCTCCACGGGTCCCCGTGGGCTGCCACGGCAGAGCACCGCAGGCTGCGCGGCTTGAACAGCTCTGGAGGCTGGACGTCCGAGACCGAGGTGCCGGCAGGGCGGGTTCTGGCCGGGGCTCTCCCTGCCTGGCGGACGGCTGCCCCTGCCTGTCCTACCTGGTGCAGAGAAGGGCGCTCTGGTCTCTCCTCCTCTTGTGAGAGGACACTGACCCCGTCTGACCTCACCTGACCTTCCTCACCTCCTCATCTCCACATTCCTTCCCGCTGAGGGCTAGGGCTTCGACACGTGGATTTTGGGGAGACTAACAGTCAGTCCCTCACAAAGCCTTTGTCAGAGGCAAAGAGGAGGAAACTCCGGCTCCAGAACCCACGCACAGCGCTGGTGTCAAACCCACCTTGCTTCTCTGCGACTGCCCAGGCAGGCGTGTGCAGAGGCGGCGACCACACGGTGCTTCTCCGCCAACTTCCTGCCGAGAACCGCACGGCCGCGGAGTGTTTCGCAGCGTCCTTCTGAGCTGCCGCTCCCCGGCGCGGGGCTGGATCCGCTAGGAGGGGTCTGGGGTGCCGCGTCGTCCACGTCAGGTGACCGGGTCTCGCAGCAGCCTTTCTGCCGCGGCGAGGCTGCCCTGGTGTCTTTGCGGCAGCGGGCGCACCTGCGGGCTGGGTGGCGTCGCTGCTGGTGAGGAGAGGGCTCAGGCGTCCAGTGGAGGCTGGTCCTCACCCCTCACGGCCCTCGCCGGTTCCCGCGGAGCCTGGGGAGATGAGGCCGCCTTTGCCAGTTTTCCTTGTGGGCTTGTCATGAGCTGGGCTCCCCGGGGACGTCAAGGACAGCGCAAGGGATGCTGTTTGAAAGCATCTCGCCACGTGGCGGCACGGTGGACCTGTTCTGTAGCAGGCTCATCAGTCTCTAACTGCGGCTTTTTCATGCTTTCCCACGGCAGGCCGCGTTTGCGAGACACAGAGGGTGGCGTCACTGGCAGCCGGTTGCCTCTCGATGTTCTGCGAGGAACGTGCGTGAGGAGTTCTCTCTTTCGGATGTTGTTCGGTGGGGGGCACTTCTGCCGCGGCAGGAATGCAGCCGGTGCTCCCCGAGGGCGGGGACGTCTGCGGCGTCCGCTGGAGCTGCCCCTCGGGGACGCGGAGAGGTCAGAGGACCAGCGCCGGGCCCGCTCATCAGCCGGGGTGCCGGGGTCCTCACCAAGGTGGACAAAAGCTCCTTAGCCAAGTTCTCCGGGTTGAAATGGATTGGGAAAGACAGACAGCCGTCGGGAAAGTGCAGACCTTTCGCCGCAGGGCCGAGACCTGCCCACCTCACCACGAACACCGGTGACCAGCAGACTCAGGGATCTGTTTGCCGACCTCCGCTTGGTGCCTGGCGGGCGTGCATGGAGAGACGTGGCTTGGTGAGGGGGTGGTGCAGCTATCCAAGGGCATCTTTTTAAGACAAGGTTACCAGGTGGTCAAGGCGCTCCAGTTGACGTGAGCATCCGGGGCTGGCCTACGAGAGCGTGTGACGGCCACCACGCCCTGTTCCCGACCTCACCCGGGGCGCCGCACTGGCCAGCTTGACGACGTGGCTCCCAGGTTCCTTTTTTGCTGTTCTCCGGGTCTGTGACGTTGGTTCTCAGTGTGGGCAGGGAGGGTCCCCCGAGGGGATACCTGGTAACATTTGGGGATGTTTCTTGACACCACGACTTGGGGTGCGCTACTGGCATCGGCGGGTGAGGCTGCAGAAGCTTGCCAAAGGAATTGTCCAGCCCAAACATCAGCAGTCGAGGTTATAAACCCTGACCTAAGCCAGGTACGTGCCCGTAACACCACAGCCAAGGAAACGGCACAGATGACGGGAAAGGTTAAGTAACAACCACAAACAATTCTAGGGTTATTTCACTGGGAACTTTCATCACAGCACAGAATAGGTTCCCCTTAATTTTTATACTGAGAGAAACTGATGAACAGGTAGTAGCGGTGATTGTAGAAACAGTGATATTAAAAGTATTTTTCCAGATTTTTATTGTAGGTAGACATTATGTAAGTACTGTACGTGAATTATACCACTTAAGTCTTACCACTATCTTGTAAAATAAAGGCTAATTAGCTATTTTGTAGATAATTAAAGATAAAATAAATTTAAAAATATTGACAGCAGATATTCACAGGGGACATAAAACAGCCCGGAAGCTGCTCCGAGGGTCTCATTCTGTCTGATTTTCAACAATCCTCACAAGTGAGCCCCGCCATCCCGGCCGCACAGCCAAGGGAGCGCAGGGGGTCCTAAGCCGGAAACCTGCGCACAGTCGCACAGCGGATCACTGCAGAGCGCGGTTGAAACCCCGGCCGTCTGGCCCCAGCACCCACCCCGCCCATGGCTCCTGCACACAGCCTACCTGCGAGGGCGGGGCCAGACCTCCCAGGTGACCCCGAACAGAGCCCTTCCCAACCGCTCCGCACAGGCAGGTTTAGGGGTCCCCCTCCAGGTCTCATGAACAGCCAGGAAGACGGCGCCCTCGCTCTCTGGGTGGCCGTCCCCAAGCACTCTGGGCAAGCAGGCGTGCCCCTGGGGTGGGACCCAGCCCAGCCTGGGGGGTCTTGGCCCCGCAGCGGGAACTGAAGGAATGTGGAGTCCAGCTGCTTCAAGTTGCCCGAGGGCGCCTCTGTTCTAATTTCTAGAATATATATCACTCTTGCCCGTTGGGCATAAAAAATGGAATAACTGAGTATGTATGTTCTTGGGCAGGCTTCTGTCACTCAACGTGTTTTTCATGTTAATCAGTGTTTATTTGCACTATAGAGTAGTATCCATCATTTGAATATGGGATGTTTTCCCATTTTCCTGTGGATGGATATTTGGGGTGTGTTACGGGCTGGATTGTGTCTCCCCCAACATCTGCATGTTGAAATTCCAGCCCACCAATAGCCCAGAATGCAACCATGATTAGAGATATGCCTTTATGTCGGTGACTTAGTTAAAACCAGGTCATCGAGGTGGCCCTAATCCCATACGACTGGTGTCCTCGTAAGAAGAAGAGGAGGTTAGGACGCAGGCAAGCGAGAGGGTGACCGTGTGAGGACACATGGGGAAGCGGCTGTGTGAAAGCCCAGGCGAGAGGACCCAGGAGAAACCACACCTGCTGGCACCTTGATCCTAAACCCGTATCCTCAGAAATCAGAAAATAAATTTCTGCTCAGCCACCCAGTCTGCGGTACTCTGCCACAGCAGCCCTAGCAAACTAACGCGAGGTATCACCAGTTCGGGGCTATTACGACTAAACGTGCTGAGATGTTTTGTACAAGGCTTATTGCCGAAATGTGTTTTCACGTATATCAGGTAAGGACCTCGGAAATAGCACAGAAATAGCTGATCACATGCTAGGCGTAAGTTTAATATTTAGAAGAAACTGCCAAACAGACTTCCACAGTAGCTGGGTGATCTAACCCTCCCTCCTGCAGTGTTCAAGAGGCCTGGCTGCTCCACAGCCCCACTGGTGTTTGATGATGTCAGTTCTCTGTTTTGTTTGTTAAATTCTGGCCATTCGGCTAGGTGTGAAATGACATTTCAGGGGGTTTTAATCTGCAATTTTCCTGATGACTTACAATGTTTAGCACCTTTTCCTATATTTCTTTATTATTGATTTGAAGGAGTTCTTTATATATGTTGGTTCTTTTGTCAGATGTATATATTATGAATTTTTTCCCCTTGGAGTTTGTATTTGCTTTTTCATTTTCATAGTGGTGTCTTTTGAAGGGCAAAAGTTTACATTTTGATGGAAACTAATTTATCCATTGTTTTTTTGATATGTCATGCTTTCTGTGTCCTGTGAAATTTTTATCCACTCCAAAGTTGGGAAGATTTTCAAACATGCTTTCTTTTAGAGCTTTAATAGTTTTAGTTTTACTTTTAGTTGTAAGATCTATCTTGCATTACATTTGTGTGTGGTATAAGACAGAGGGCCAGGCTTTGCTTTGTTTTGTTGTTTTTCATTCTTTTATTCGATAGTTCTAGTATCACGCGTTGAAGATACTTCTCTTTCCCTGTTGAACAGATTGTCATGTCTTGGCTGTTCTTGGCTTCTGTACTTGTATAACGTATTTGAGAATCAGCTTATAAAGTTCAAAAGAAACTTTTTAATTATTTTGTTTGCATTAAAATTATAAATTTGGGAAGAATTGGCAGCTCCAAATTATTGAGTTTTCCTATTCATAAATACAGTCTAGCTCTACACTTTTTAAAAAATGTCTCAACAAAATACAATTTTATCTTAAAAGAAATTATATGTTTTTTTGTTAGATTACTCTTAAGAACTTTATCTTTTTTGTCACCGTTGTAAATATTATGTATTTTTAAATTATATGCTCCATTTATTGCATGTATTATGGGAAATGCAAATAGCTTTTACATACTGATTTTTTAAACTTGCCAAACTCTATTTTCATTCACTTCGTGTTTACTCTAGAAACTCTAACATGTATATTTAGTTTGACACAGTTAAAATTTAATGAGACTCTTCACCTCTCTTCAAATTTGCGTGCTGTTTCTGTGCAGCACGTTAGTGCTGACTTAATTTTTAACCCCAGGGAGTGTCCTTCCTTACGGTTCGATCGCAGATCAAGGCAGGTCGAGTCGCGCCCACATGATCTCCGCGTTCTGTGCCCTCCTCCTGGGATGATTTTCCTTCTTCCTCTAGAATTCCACTGCAGTTTCATTCAGTGAGAATCTGCCGGGCTAAACGCTCTTATTTTCATTATTTTTCACATCTTTATTTTGTCCTTGTCTTTGTATTCCGCAGGTGCTGCATTCTGTGTTTCATATTTATTACAAAAGGCGAAACTTGTTACCATCTTGTTGATTTCTCCCATGTACTCGCTGATTTATTAGTTAATCTGGCTATTGTTTCAGTGACTAAGAGAGACGGGTTAAAATCTCCCATTTTGATTATTAGCCTACTGTTTAAAAATTCTGCTAATACTTATGTGATCTAGCTTAAGGTCACGTTGTTAGGTACGTATACATTCAGAACAGTTATATCTTCTTATTATATCATTATGCGATGCCCCTCTTTAATCTCTGATAACGTTTCCTGCCTTCAGGTACAGCTGGTCGGATGTCAGTGCCCAGAAACCAGCTTTCTTCCGGCCTGCGGTGTGTGCAGCGCTGCCCTGGGGCAAGTGGGGTCCTGGGCGAATCTTTTATGTGGGGCCCCTGTCCCGAGAAATAATTTGATTTAAAGCCGCATTAGAGAATCCGTGGCTCCACGTGAGGGGTAGTGATTTACCCGTGAAGATCTACAATGGAACAGTCAGGAGGGGAGCGGAACTCGCGTACCAGACGATTCTCCGAGCAGCGCCCGTGAGGATTCTCTGGAGTGTCCGGACATCATTTCTTCCTGCTCAGCTCCAGAAATCTTCTCTTCCTGCTCTTTATCACCAAATGCACCATTTCTGGCCAATTTCATATCTCCCAGCGTGAGAAAAGGGCGGCAACCGTGCTGTGACTCGCGGTGGCAGGGCCCTGGAACCGTGTGCTCAGAAGCAGGCGGGCTCCGGGCTCTGCCATTTCAACGCCGCGTGTGCCGCCGGCTGCCCCCTGACGCTGGAAGCCTCGTCCTCAGTCGGCCACCACGGACACCTGCTTCCCGCGGCCTGTCGAGGTTGTTTTCCTGTTCGTTGCTGAAAACCACGTGTGAAGTCTCCTGCAGGGAACGCAGGACCGGCTGGGGCTGCAGAGTTTGTGTCCGTTCTGGGAAAAGCTTGGCCGTCGCCTCTCTGCAGGGTGCGCCTCTCTCCTTCCTCTCTCCCGTCTCCTCCGGACTCACACTGACCTTCGCCGGCCCCGTTTACTTCATCGTCCACATTTCTCATCCTCCCAGGCACATCCTCCGAAAGCTGTACCCCAGCGTGGCGTTTGGGGGCAAGTCTTTCATCTCTCTTCTAGTCCGTTTGTTTTTTCGTGCCCACATTGTAGGTTTTTTTTTTTTTTTTTGAGACAGAGTCTCGCTTTGTTGCCCGGGCTAGAGTGCCGTGGCATCAGCCTAGCTCACAGCAACCTCAAACGCCTGGGCTCAAGCGATCCTCCTACCTCAGCCTCCCGAGTAGCTGGGACTACAGGCATGCGCCACCATGCTTGGCTAATTTTTTCTATATATATATTTTTAGTTGTCCAGATCATTTCTTTCTATTTTTAGTGGAGACGGAGTCTCGCTCTTGCTCAGGCTGGTCTCCAACTCCTGAGCTCAAACAATCCGCCCGCCTCGGCCTCCCAGAGTGCTGGATTACAGGCGTGAGCCGCCATGCCCGGCCCCCACTGTGTTCCTCATTTCTAAACGGTTCACTAAGTTAATTTGCAAATTC
>CAUYSK010041348.1:0-74092 GCA_963575035.1 Avahi laniger | reverse complement strand
ACTGAGCAAATCAAAACATTTGCACTGTTAACAAAGATCTTATATGACTCTTAGAAATTATTTGAAATCACACATATTTGTGACCTTACAGATGTCTAATAAATCAGCCTCCCATTGCCTCTTGCCACCTCTCCCCTCTTCCTTAACACCATTTAAGGTGACAAGAAGACAAGCTGAGGGCTCCTGGTTTGCTGCCAGTACATTCAGCCATAAGTATGTTGCTGAAATCCAGCTTTATCAAGTTACAAGTAACAAGTAATTACCATGCAGCACATCACCTGGAGTGCCATTATGCAAATTTGCATATGGCTCAGCTGCGCAGTTTAGACAAATATTTATCATCGTCCTAAAGCCTGCCTTGCAAAGAGAAAATAGGCCAAGTGGTATTTTGTCATTGCACATTTCCCATTTTTTAAACTAGAAATGAACCAGGCTGTGCTTGCCTTTGACACTAAAACTCTCTGGAGGAAGTACCCTCTTATTAGTCTTTCACGGAGGAAGGAAGTTTTAAGGAACCTTTGATTAACCTTAAGAAGAGACAATTCGGAGAAAACAAAGTTGTCTTCAAATATGTGAAAGGCTGTCATGTGGAAGAGGGAACAAACTTGATCCCTATTGTTCTGAAAGGCCATGTTGGAGCATGTGGGTTGAAATTTTCAAATTATAAAGAGACAGCTCTCAACTCAATCTAAGGTAGAACTTTTTAAAAAGGGGGGCTATTTTTGGAAAGTTGGATTTTGCTGTTGTTTGTGTGCGTGAGGTTTATGCACATTAAATTTGCAGACTTTTTTTTAACCAAATGAGGCAGACATTCAAATTAGTATGGTGCTTTCAAAATTGTCACCCTGGAAGGTTATAAACTTATTCCAGAGAGGCTGTCCTTGACCAGGACAGTTTTAGAGCACCCTTGTGAGAAGAGCCTTTGCAGCCTGTGGACCATTTTCTCCTGAAATGCCTCTGCCACGGCAAATCTACAATGTCTGATGCTTGGATAGGTCAAAAGGTATCCAGACCCATATCTCTCTCATGAATAATGTGATTAATAGAGGTGGATGGTACTTTTGAGAGACCAAAAAGTCAAAATAGAAATGAAAGTGTTACTATAAATTTTGGGATGGAGGCATTTTAGAGCTTTCTAAAAGCAATTCTCGCTGAGAGGCCCCTAACGTCTTCCTTCACCCTGCTAACGAACTTCGAGAATGGAGGGTCATCCAAGGAGGAAAATCATTCAGTGTGTTCTTCACCCATGACTCAAACAAAAAATAGAATGAAGAGCATGACATCATGTGCCAGGAGGGCTCTAGGAGCTCCTAGGAGTAGAAAGAGGAAGAATGTGATAACCCGATCTGGGTTCAAACCATGGCTCTGCTACCATTTGCAAGATCACAGGGACAAATAATATAACCTCTCTGAGTCTCGGTTTCTGAACCTATAAAACTAAAATAATGATAAATACCTCAAAGGATTGTTTAGATATTATATTTACAATTTAGATAATATGTAAACAAGTATGTAACACAGTGTTAGGTATATATAATATTAAACTCTCAATACATTGTAGCTGATGTTACTGTTATTACCATTGTTAAAGTTATTGTTGTTATTCATTCTGAATCACTCTTCTCGTTGCACTTCCTCCCCTCAACCATTTCGCTTTACCTAATTTTAAAATTAGTTTGCATAAAATTGATTTTAATTACCCTACCAATTTCTAGCCCCCTATAATCCTCTTTAAGGGACTTTGTCAAATTATGTATGACAGCATTTTTATACACAATATGAAGATTAGAAAACAAAGCTGTTTTTAAACGAGTTTTGTCATCCAATTATACCCAGACTACATTGAGTTTTCAGTGCTATCACAGTATACAAGCTAATAAGAATCTACAGAAAAATTTTAAAAAGACTCGGGACAGATTGTTGAGTTTGCTGTGAACATAAGACCAAGGGTGAGGACACTGGAGCAGACTTCCTGGGACAAAACTCTCTTACTAGTTCTCTAATATTGGGCAAGTTGCTTAGCCTCTGTGTGCCTCAGTTTTCTGATCTTCAAATTGGGTATAATAATAGGACCTACCCTAAGGGTTGGTGTGAGGATTAGATGAGTAAAAAATACTTAGAATAGTGCTTGGCAGAGAAGAACTTAATAAGTGGTAGCTACAACCTATTGCTAGTGGTCTATTGTAGCAGAGACATAGAGTTCAAAATTATGGAAGAAAAAAATAGTCAGAATAATGGATGACAGATATGATTTCACAGAAAGCAGGTCTCATTGTGGTATCTAAATTAGCTCTTTAAAGTTGTCTGTTCCTGATTAACTGTGAATACAATCCAAATAGACTGCCAGGCATGCTAGAGAGAGTTAAAGCTGCCGGCTGATATAGACCCTCAGACACTATAGCCAACTCCAACATGCACTGCCTTCAAAGTCCATTTTCAGTATATATTACATATCATATAAAACATTTTTCCCAAATTATATTTTTATGTCTAATACATAGAAATTAGGTACATGGTTTCACAATATAAAAAATTGTTGATATGTGAGTATGGAAAAGAACAATGGTACACATTTATGAAAAGGGAGAAAATGATGAATGGATGAAGAGTCCCACATCCTGGGTTTAAGCCCCAGGTTTAGAAGAAATTTACTGAGTGACCTTGACCTACTTACTTGTCTCCTGGATCTCAGTTACCCTAGTTGTTGAAAGAAAAAAGTAGATGGGTCAGTGTTTCCCAAACTTTAGCCATCCATAGCCTTATGATTATTGTCACATCCATATACATATTCACCCCATACAATGATATCTTTGAAATTATGGTTCCTTGTACTATTTAAAAAATTTTTGTAATATATATCAAAATAAATATTCACCTATTTATAATTTTTTTAATGAACAAACAGTTCTTCCTTGTACAATCTAGAATCATACTGTGTAGTCTATGGGAAAGATTAGAATAGGTGATCATTGAGGTCCTTTACAACTTGTAGACTCAGTCATGCTATATCTGAAAAAAAGAAAGAAAGAATAGGATGGACATTAGTCTATCTTCTTTTGAAAAGTTTATGTTCATGTCCTTTCCCCACATTTTGATAGGCTTGTTTGATTTTTTCTTGCTGATTTTCCTGAGTTCTATATAGATTCTAGTTATCAGCCCTTTATTGGATGTATAACATGCGAATATTTTCTCCCATTCTGTAGGTTGTCTGTTTGTTCTTGTGACAGTTTCCTTGGCTGTGCAGACGCTTTTTAATTTGATCCGGTCCCATTTATTTATTTGTTGTTGCCATGATTGCCTTTGGGGTCTTCTTCATAAATTCTTTGCCTGGGTCAATGTCTATAAGAGTTGTTCCAACATTTTCTTCTAGAATTCTTTTAGCTTCATGCCTTAGGTTTAAGTCTGTTATCCACCGTGCGTTGATTTTTGTGAGAGGTAAAAGGTGCATATGAAAAAATGCTCAAAATCTCTAATTATCAGGGAAATGCAAATCAAAACCACAATGAGATATCACTTATTCTCAGTGAGACTGGCCTTTATCAAAAAGTCCCAAAACAATAAATGTTGGCGTGGATGCAGAGAGACAGGAAAACTCATACACTGCCGGTGGGACTGCAAACTAGTGCAACCTCTGCGGAAAGTAATATGGAGATACCTCAAAGAACTACAAGTAGAACTACTATTTGATCCAGCAATCTCATTACTGGACATCTACCCAAAAGAACAAAAGACATTCTATAAAAAGACACCTGCACTAGAATGTTTATAGCAGTACAATTCACAATTGCAAAGATGTGGAAACAACCCAAGTGTCCATCAATACGTGTGTCAATTAATAAAATGTGGTATATGTATACCATGGAATAGTACTCAGCCACAAAAAACAATGGTGATCTGCCAGCTCTTGTATTCTCCTGGATAGAGCTAGAACCCATTTTGCTAAGTGAAATGTCACAAGAATGGAAAAACAAACACCACATGTACTCACCATCGAATTGGTATTAACTGATAAACACTTAAGTACACATATAGTAATAACATTCATTGGGTGTCAGGCAGATGGGAGTGGGGAGGAGGAGACAGGTATATACACACCTAAAGGGTGCAGTGCACACTGTCTGGGAGATGGACATGCTTGAAGCTCTGACTCAGGTGGGGCAAAGGCAATATACATAACCTAAACATTTGTACCCCCATAATATGCTGAAATAAAAAAAAATAAAAATTAAAAAAATAAAGGATAGTATGAAAATAAATAATCTTCTTGCAATGTCAGCATGATTTTTTTCATTTTCAGTTAGAAAATCCAGAACCAAGCAGATTGTTATCTTCCAATATGGAAGATTCCATCTAATCTCAAAGTCAGTGCTTTGACCAGACTACAATAGACACTATTAGATACAGCAAGGAAATTGAAAATCCAAACCACAACACTGCCAACTGGACTGAGTCATGCCCGTCAGTCCAAATGAAGTGCAAGATAGCATGACTCGACCTCCATCTGGAGAAGAGTCAAGGCACATGTTACAGAAAAGGGTAGGAGTTTCCACAGTAGGAAGCAAGGAAGACGTAATCTGAGGGCAAGGGGAAAACAAAATGTTTGTTCCTTTGCATTCTCTCACTTACTTTTTCTCAATTGTCATCTTTGTCACATAAAATTTACTGTCTCAACTGAATCAGAACATCCTAGTAAGTTGTTAATGGCCTTCATAAATCAGGTAAATTAGTTATTTTTTTCTTACCATTTTTCTTCTTCAATGGTTTTATGATCAATTTATGTTGCCTCTCATCCAAAGGAGAAAGTAGGGGCCCTGCTTTCTCCATGCAAAGGAGAGGGAGGAAGCCAAAGGACTCACCTCACCCAGCAGCTGCTTTTGTCTTTTCTCAGCCTCAAAGCTGCCTCTGTCCTGGTTGAGAACTGTCCACAGCACTGCAGCAGCCAGAGAAAGAATTGAGTCTTCTCTCTGAGAGCTGAGTCTTGAGCTGTCTTGTGTGACATGCAGAGCTCAGCCTTTGGGAGTGCATGAAAAGCAGGTAAGAAGGAAGGACTCTTTGCTGTTCTATCTGCCTGGTTTAATGAAGGGGCCTCAGACTCTCTGCTTCCTTACAGCCTGTGTCGCTGAGCATTATTGAGGAGGAGGGACCTCTGGATCCCCATGAGTTATCTTGTCAGAGCTTTTAGAACACTTAAGTTACTTACGGCAAGGAAAACATGGAGAAAAATGTCCACCTCTACACCAGTGTCATAGAAAATCCAGGGAAAAGCTAAACCCACAGCTGCACCCTAAGAAAGTTCCATGGTTTTATTCTCTCTACTCTGCTTCCTCTTCATCCACTGCAGTGATGGATTACTCCTTCCTCTCTAGAGAATTGCTCTTATTCTTGAACATAAGATTCACTCACTCTAAGTTGTGGATTATCAGTTTGAAAGATGCTGTGAAGACTTATGAGTGTATTTTCCTGATGGTTTTCTGTTCTAAAATTAGTCACCCCAAATCCTCAGAAACTATATGTAAATGGATAATATGCATACCCTAGAGTTCCCAAGGGTTCCAATTATTTTCCCTATGTGGAGATTCCCAACATTTTTATGAGAGGTACATTTTAGTCTCCCAAACCTTGATGTATCACATGAGTTGACACGCCAAAGTGCATATTGACGGAGTTGGACATGTACATCTCAGAGGGGCCATGGTGATCACTCCAAGTCACCCTCTCTGCCTCCCTATCCCCTGGAAACATTCATGAGTTGCCAGAGAGGGGAATTAATCTACTGCTTGTAGATTCCTTTCATAGTTTGCTCATTAGTTACCTTTAGGCACAGGGCAGTTGATGCCTTTGTTTTGTAAATGGGGAAACTGAGGCACAGAGCAAGGGAACAAGCCTCACTCAGAAGTTGCTTCTTGGTCTTCGTAAGCCTCTGTCCTAGTACTCACCACACCCTGAGTACCATTAAACCATCATCAGGGCTTCAGTGGACACATCCAAATGCATATAATTCAAGAAACAAAAGACTTCTACTAGGGAGAGAATAACATAATAAAGATAACTTAATTGCTGAAACTACCATTTCCCAAACAGGCCTTGCTGTTCCAATATTTTCTGTATGCTATTCATGCTGTCTAAAATGTCTTTCGTCCTCACTCCCTTTGCTTCTCAAACTCCCACTCATCCTTCAGGACCCAATTCAAGTGTTGCTTTTCTCAGTGAAGCTTCAATTGGCTCGCACCTGTGCTTCCACTGCCTTCCAATGGTACAGCTCCTGTGGCAGTTATAACAGTGCATTATAATTGCCTGTTGATATGTGTGAGAATCCCATAATACTGAAAATGTTCAAATTTTGTCATCACTAGATGACACAGATCACAGCAGACCCAAGCCCCTATTGAGAAATATAATTCCATGCTGACAAGCATTTCAACTCACAGTAATCTAGCTGGAGTAGGAAGCAGATTGTGCAAACATGCACAATTGGAAAACCAAATTATACACCAGTTGGGATTTGTAAAGAGAATCATTGTCAATCACTACCCTCCTTCTCAAACGAAATGGTAATAAATACATCCAACAGCCCGGAAGTGCTCGGGAATATACTGCAGAATATACAATTGATACTAATTAGGAAAGGATGTGGTGTGCAGGGACTTCACAACTGAAAATGATTCTGAGGCCACTTCCACCCCGTTTTCAGGAACGCCTCTGCGCTGCTTTGATAACTGAACACAAACAGCAGGTTCCGTTTCCCACTTGTGAATACTAATGAGTCACATTATTATTTTCAAATCACTACACAGAGTGATTTGCAGGGCCTATTCTTTTCCTAGCCCGTGGTCTGGCAGGCGTGAACCTGCAGTGTTAGGAAAGAGCAGGCTACCTTTACCAAAGTGCTGCCTTATGTGAAATCACAGAAGCAGGTGAACAACTTTCCAGAAAAAGGGGAAAAGTATTTATGTGCCTTCAGAGAAGCAATGCAATGTGACTTGCGGTAACAAGCCTAAGTTATGAGTAGGCATGATCAGTGTTGCCCCTGATGGATGACTGCCCTGTGAGACCTTTAAGAAACAGCAGGACGATGAGAAACGCCATAGAGGCAGAGCACCAGAGTGAAAGGCGTAGCTTTCCCCCCCAGGCTATCAGCATTAGGTCCTGCTGTGCTAATGTTGAGGCCATAAAACCCAGGCTCTACCCACTGTGGGGAGGGTGGTTTTCAGCAGTCATCACTCATACATAGGTAATTACCTTTCCTCTCCTTTCATTGTCCTGCTGCTTCTGCAGAAGCTCAGGGTGGAGGCAGGTCACACGCTTCCCACTGTGATGTACTGTGTTGTCCACTCTCGCTCCTCCGCACTGCCAAAGGCCACCTTCACTGTTCCAGATGAAAGATCTCTCTATAATCATGGAAATAGGCAAAGCAATACAATCATTAGCTGGCACATAATCTCAAATAAGCTTGATGACATGCATAATCACAAAATCTGTAGGCCCTTTTAGTTCACAATGCAAGAAGCTATCCTGCTATGTTTCTTTGAAAGTCTTTCAAGATAATTTTAAAACAGCATCGCAAATAGTTTTCAAAACAAAGTAGGCTGTCAGATATACTTTTGGAGACTACTGTGAATACAGCATGGTACAGTGGGAAAAATTTAGAGTCAATCACCCCGTCTCAGCCCCTCATTAAACCCATGGCTTTTCATCAAGTTATTAATGACTTAGTTCCTGCTTTTCTCATCTGAATACAGAGGTATTACTATCTACTTCCTAGGGCTGTTGTGAAGGTAGTATATGTTAATATACAGTTTTGGGCACAAAGTTGGCACATAATAAATATTAGCTTTATCTTATCAGTAGCAATGGGATTACCTCCTACTTCTTGCCCCAAATTTATGCCTACATCTAGCAAACCATGTCCTCTTACACCTCAGTTATAGCTGAATGTATTTGTAAAAGTAGGTTATTTTTATTGTTGTTTTTTGAGATAGAGTTTTGCTCTGTTGTCCCAGATAGAGTACAGTGACATCATCATATGGCTCACTGCAACCTCGAACTCCTGGGCTCAAATGATCCCCCTGCTTCAGCCTCCCAAACAGCTCGAATTACGGACATGTGCCATGATGCCCCTCTAATTTTCTATTTTTAGTAGAGACAGGGTCTTACTCTTGCTCAGGCTGGTCCTGAACTCCTGACCCTCAAGCTATCCTACTGCCTTGGCCTCCCAGAGTGCTAAGATGACAGGGGTAAGCCACCGTACCTGACCTATAAAAGTAGTTCTGAGAATTGTCCTAAGCTTAGCATTTCGTCAAATGTCTATAATTATACCAAATTTTATAATTGAATTTTCAACAATAAGGTACCATCCTACTTTCCTCACAAATTACATGGTAAAAATATAACCCATAGACCATAAGGTGTGAGAGAGAAAGGCAGACGTCGCCAGCAGATCACTAGAAGACATTAAGGAGTTTTGCTAGTGCCATCAACCAGAGACCCAGGGTAGGGAGTTGGAATAAAAACTACACTGGAAAAGTTCTTGGACTTTTCTTATACTATGATGTAAACAATGTAACAGAGACATTATGTCACCCAAAATTTGTGGAGCCCCCACTATGTGCTGGGCACCATTCTAGGCACTGGGGATAAAGTAATTAACAGAATCAAGTTCCTTCCCCCATAGATTTTACTTTCTAGTTGAGAGAGACAAGAAATAAACAAACACGTACATGTGTAAAGATAAGTGCTACAGAGAAGGAAAGCAGTAAAGTGGGGCAGGGGTGGTACCATTGTAAGAAGACCATTAAAGTGGTCAGGGAAAGTCTCAGTAAAGGGTAGTAATTGAGCAGAGACATAAAGGAAGTGAGGAATGAGGCCTCTGGATATCTGGGGGGCGAAGAGGGTGTCAGGCACAGAAAAGAGCACGTCTTTGGAAAATGTTGAACAGAAGAATTCCCTTATATACATACGTTTAAAAAAAAAATCCCTCTGGGGGCTATGTTGAGAGTAGATTTTATGTCAAGGCCAGAAACAGGGAGACCAGTAAAGACACTACTCCAGAAGAAGGGGGATGGTGTCATGGCCCAGGATGGTAGTGGGAAAGGTAGTAAGAAATAGAAGTCGGGATGTATTTTGAAGGAGAACCACAGGGATATCCTGATGGATTGGTGTGGGTATGAGAAAGTCATGGCTAGTGATAATGCATTAGGGCATATGTATCTGAACGAGTGCAGGTGTCATTTACTGAGCGGAGGAAGATTGAGAAAGGAGTAGATTTGGAGGGGAAGATAAAGAGTTGCATTTAAGTTTGAGAAACCTGTTGGACACCTAAGTGGGGTTATTAGGTAGGCAGTGGGTCTTCGAGTCGAGAGCCTAGGGGGAAAGGTCTGGGATTGCAGATATAGATTTGGGAGTCATTAGTTTATAGATGATATGAAAGCCATGGGACTGAATGAGATCACTTAAGGAATGAATAGAGAATGGCAAGAGATGAAGTTTGATGATGCAAACTTTGCTAGGCAGCCAAAGCAGAATGAAAAAGAAGCATGATATAATTAGAATCTCCCTAATTCCTGTGTGATATGGAAAGGTTTCCAGAATTCCTGTGTGCTGTTGGGCAGACATGAAGAGTAGACGATGATATTGACGGGTGAACCTGTAAGGGGAAGTGACTACACTGGGAACAAAGTGGTCTCCAGATGAGAACTACAGTCAGATACCAGGGAGACTCTCAGTCCACGCAAGGGCCAAGGTAGGGGACTGAATGCTTAGGCTCTGACTCCACCAGGATCTGACGGAACCAAGAAAGAAAATCTCTCAGCTTCATAAACTATATGCTTAACCATCAGACACCAGCAGGACATCCACTGACCAGAGGAAAGGTGGCATTGCCTGGATCCAGAGGAGCCAAGAAGACGCTTCAAGGACATAAGTATATGGCTCTGGGGCTGTTCCTCTTTCCTGCCACCATGAGGTCACACAGGCCTCCTCCCCACCATTCTCAGATTGATATTGGAGAGAATCAGAGATGGGAGAAGCATAAAAACAAAGACTTACCCAGAAGAGACTGATTTATACGTCAGATACTATTTAAATTATAAGATTCAACTGGGTTTACTGAATTGGACTCAACTTAGTATCCTCTCCCCTCTGGCTACCCAATAAGGAGGTGGCTTCTTAAGGATAATTAGGCAAATTATGAAAAACACGAAGCTGTGCTTTCTTTGCTTATTCGGATGTGATATGTAAATTTACAATCTAAGAAATTTATAAAAGCTTCTTGTCAACTGTGAAGTATTTAGTCTGAGAAGTGTAGGAGTGTGGGGGGTACCTATGGGAGCCCCAGAAGTGTCAGTAAGTTGGAAACCAGAACACAACCTATTCAAAAGTTACTAAGAGATAGTGATTAGATAAAATTACCAACATGTAAATTAGACTTCAGTGCCTGGGAAGATAATGGAACTGAAGAGGAAAGAATAAATACCTTGGGAAAGTAACAGAGTCACATCAAATATTATAAATTAATTATATGATATGCTCAAGGCTATTCTTTAAGAAGCAAGAGCTAATTACAGGCATCTCTTCAATTCAATGAGGCTTTAAGGATTGCCTTGACACTGTGGGACAAATGTCCCAGCATTCCCAAATGATAGTAAAGAAGAGATATACCAAATGTGTGATATCTTCCATAGTTACTAATGGAGCCACAGGTCAAAGGGCAGTAGAGTTACAGTGGTCGGTCTCTTCCTATTAGCTTTGCTTTAGTGTTGTTCCTGAGGGCACTTCCCCATAACCCGCCTGACCACAAATCTCCGTCTCAGAGTCTGTTGCTTGGGGAACTCAACCATGGTAGGTGGTTGATGATTTTTTTGACTTTAGAAGACATACCCAGTTTTTCCTCCCCCATCCTCATCTTCCATCACCTAGATTCTATGTGGGGTTGGACTCCCTCTTGGACAATAACAACTTTTCTACTCAGTGCTTAATCTTTAGTTTCTGTGAGATTAATTTTATGTGTCAATTTGGCAGAGCTAAGGCATGTCCAGATAGCTGGTAAAACATTTTTGGGTGTGTCCATGAGGGCGTTTCTGGAAGAGATTATCACTTAAATCTGTAGACTAAGTGAAGAAGATTCATTATCACCAATGTAGATGAGCATCATCCAATCCTTGGAGGGCCTAGAAAGAACAAAAAGGCAGAGGAAGAGAAAATTTTCTTCTTGAGCTGGGCTATTTATTTTCCACTTGCCCTCAGACATCAGAGCTCCTGGTTCTCAGTCTTTCAGACTCCAGGACTTACACCAGTCCCCTCCCCAGGGACTTACACCGTCATTCATTCCCCTGTTCTCAGTCTGTGGACTCAAACTGAATTACAGTACCAGCATTCCCAGTTCTCCAGCTTGCAGATGGCATTGAGTGGGACTTCTCGGCCTCTATAATTGCATGAGCCAATACTCATAATAAATTTCTTCTTACATATCTATCTATCTATCTATCTATCTATATATATATATATATATATATATATATATATCCTGTTGGTTCTGTTTCTCTGTAGAACCCTGACTCATACAGTCTCTTCATCTTTATTTTGCTTTCCAAATGCTTCAGGGAGATACAGTAAAAAATCTAACCTAACCAGTCTACTATCTCCAGCTGCTTTTACTTCTGCCACTTTCACATGATGTCGCTGGTAAAACCCAAACATGAACCGTTAGTAATTTCACACCTGTCCGTTGCTGGAATTCAGGCTCTTGCTGGCTCTCCCCACCTCTCTACTTTAGCTTTTAGTTTACATTTACATGTTCAAGTCCCATTTCTCAAAGGTAGCTGCTGTGCCCGGATGGCTGGTCCTGAAGGACTCTTAGATGTGGTCACCAAAGGAGGCTAAAACAGAGCCTCTGTGATCACAATTTTAGCCAAGACATTATGGTCAAGTCTGGCCCCACCCACCCCTTAGGCCTCCTTTTTTGTTTGCTTTTGAACCTCATCAGGAGCTTCTCAACAGAGCGTTTCTTTTAACATTAAAATATTTCAAATATTTCCAAAGTAAAGAATTTGGGGATCTTAAATGCATTTCTCAGGAAACTTCCAGGAAGTTTCAAGGACCTATATCAATTTGCCTATTCCATACCCAAGAATTTGGAAAGTATCAGAAAGACAAGAGCCTATTTATATTTGCATAACTAAGAGGGCCCTGGCTTTGATTCTAGAAGCAGTGCCCAAAAGGTGAGGCTGGCAACTTCTGAATGGACACTTCTCTATTTAAAAACAATTATAAAGTTCTCCCAAACCAAGCAGCCCATAATATCACTAAAGACTGAATTCTGGCTAATAACCAAAGCTTTAAATGCCAAATAATAAATTAACCGATCCATTGCTTATGCTTAATTTCAATTTTTAATTTAAATCATGCTCTAAGTCTTCTTCGGGAGTTCCCAGTAGAAATGTGGGCTAAACTTTTTTCCTCTGGTGAATAATTAAAGGTTCACAGAATATAAACACAATTTAACTGAGTAATAGACTCTAATGGCCTAAAATAAACTCATAGTCTCTTCTGCTAACAAACAATTAAAACTTGTTTGTTTGACTTGTACACAATAGTTAGTTCAATGTGTTTATTATTGTTCCCTGCAGTGGATATTAACCTATCCTTAGACTTTGCTTCAATTTTCCATTTTAAATCACTAAATAAAAACATTCAGAATGATAAATAAATAGGGAAGGAGAGAAATCATGGTAAGAAATCTCTTTGTTGTGGTTTCTCTTTTTGAGGCAGGAGTCTGAATTCCATCTCCCACCCCAATCTCACAAATTGGAACTTGCCTTCTCCATCTTGGTCAATAGCATCATTTATTCTAAGCAAGAGATTCAGCTGTCACTCTAGCCATCTCTCCACACATCAAATCTTCCACCAAGCCCCGTATGTGCCACATCCTACAGGCATCTTCATCCATTCCTTCCTCTCAATTCCTATTTCATCCCTTCAGGCCCTTCCTCTTCCGTAGTCTCTTAGATTCTTGCCATTATTTTTAAACAGGCCTCCATGCTTCTAATCTAATCTGCCTCCATCTTTCCTCTACATTGCTATCAAATTGGCCTCTCTAAAATGCAAATTTGATGAATTTGATCAAATCACTTCTTCCCTTCCCTCTGTATAATCTTTTGCCGGCTCCATGTTGGCCAGAACAAAATCCAAAATCCTTACCCTGAATTGTCCTCATCTGATAATACCTCTCTGATCTCATCTCTTCTTCTAGCTCCACTGGACTCCTTAAAGTTCTCTAACTACTCTGTCCCCTCTCTTCCTCTGTGCCCTTGTTACTCCTCAACCTCTGCTTGAAATGTTGTTTCTCAGTTGAATGCCTGAAGACTCAGTTTTAGTGCTGTCTCTTTTATAACATACCCCCATCATTAACCTCTCAGGGCAAACGCTGTCTTGTATATTGCCAAAGTGCCCTGTTGTAGTCCTTCAGTTGCATTAGCTGCGTTACACGACAATTAGCCAGTTGTACCGCCTCTGTCTTTAGATTCTCACATCCTTAAGGATCAAAGCTCCTGGTTCTCGGTCCTTCAGACTCCAGGACTTACACCAACCCTCACCTCAGATTCTAAGACCTCAACCTCCAACTGGGACTTATATCATCATTCGTTCCCCTGTTCTCAGTCTGTGGACTCAGACTGAATAACACCACCAGCATTCCTGGTTCTCTAGCTTGCAAGTGGCTTGCAGTGGGACTTCTCAGCCTCCACAATTGCATGAGCCAATACTCATAATAAATTTAAGGATGGGGGCGAAGTTTTGGTCTTTTGATCCCCAGTGCTTAGACAGAGCCTAGTATTTAATAATTCCTTAGTAAAAATTTCTAGAATAAATGAATGAAAGAATGCATCAAGAATACAATAAGGAGATGTCTATGTTTACATTACTCATTGCCATCTGATATATTGCCATTTCATTCAGCAGAGAACTTGGCACAATGGTGAAAAAAAAATGTTTCTGTAAAAATCTTTCCCATGAATGGGTACACATACACATTCTTGAAGGCACACTCACACATAGATCTGCAAGTAGACTCTCAACTGGGAAAAATAAATAGACTATCAACATGGGACAGGAGCATATCAGTTAGAAACTTAATTTGTCTGCTAAATCCAAGTACTCCAGTGGCATAAGCAAGTAAAGGTTTACCCTCCTAAAGGAACAGTTTGAAGGTAGATTCTCTAGGGCTAATAGTCCAGGTCTAGTGTAGCAGTTCCACCAAATCATCAGGGACCTCAGCTTTTTCTATTTTTCTGCTTCCCTGTGCATAGTTTCCAGACTCCCTATCATCTCATGGAACACACTAGTGATTAGAGCATCACCCATTGCATCTACATTCTAAGCAGGAAGAAGAAAGGGAAGAGGAGGGTATGCTTCCTCCTTAGAAAGGCGTCTTCCCAAATATCCCACTCAACCTTTCAACTTATGTCTCGTTAGCCAGAATATAATAACATAACCATATTTAGCCAGAAGGAAAGATAGAAAATATTCAGGCACATTGCCCTGAATATCTGTTTTGTACCAATTTTAGTAGCAAATATACATTATTATACTTCATTATGTTCTTGTGTTACCCATTAAATGCTCCCAACAACCTTACAAGATAGTTATATGATTATCCCCACTTTTGTAGATGAAGAAACTTAGGCATCAGACACCAAAGGTGAACTAATTTCACCAAGCCCACACAGCTGATAAATGTTAGAAATTTGGATATAGGTATGTACCTAGGAAAGGCATTTAAGAAATGTTTATTATAATTTTAAATAACTACTATTCCAAGTAATTTCCATGAGTAAAAATATGACAACTTTTATTAAAAGGTGTTTTGAAGTAAGGTAGATTATTTATAATGTTGCAATGAACTGGATGGTCTAGCCCAATACTACTCAAAGTACGATGGGAACCAGCAATATCAGCATCACATGAAGCTTGTTGGACATCCACAATCTCAGGCCCGACTCCTGTGAAAATGCAATCTTCATTTTAACAGGGTCCTCAGCTGATTTATATGCAGGCTGAGATATACCACTATAGACAATGCATTAAGATAAAATCTCAGTGTAAGAAGTACCTATCTCTGCTAATCTATATCGGCCCTTTCTATGTCATATGGGTGGCAAATGTTTTTCTAGTATATAATCTGAGTGTTTTTTTTAAAAATTCATGGCATTTTTGCCATAAATTTAAAAACTGTTATATATTCAAGAAAGTTTATCTCATTTCTTATGAATTCTGAGGGTTTTGGCTCTCTTAGAAGAAGCTCATCCAACTCAATATCATACAAATATTTTTCTGTTTTTTTAATATTTTCATTTTACAAAATCACACAACTTCTAAATGTGATCAACACGTTTTATAGGAAGCAAAACATAATAAATTTTAAGAGCTCTGAATGTGAAGTTAATTTATTATGCATGATAGGCTCCTTTATAACTAGACGGCTTTTTTATATCTCATGTTCACTGGATTATTGGAGTGTATTTTTCCAGATGCTTTCAAGGCCATTCCAGCCAAGAGTTTAAAGCTTTCTTAAGAATATCTGTTAGAATGAGGCAAAATATTTTAAATTTTCAAATTAATAAACTAAATGTAGCATGATATTAGCAAAAAAAATGTTTCTTCTTTGGCTAAAGGAATCTTTATTTCTTATTTAAAGATTATGTTTGTTGAACAAATATTACTGAACATTTATTATTTTCCAAGATTATGTGTTAAGTTGTGGGGAATATATCAGTGAACAAGAGAGATAAGGTCCCTGCCCATGTACAGTTTACATTCCAAGAGGAGACAACAAAGAATAAACAAATAAAACACATAAAGAAATTATGGATTGTGAACAGTACTATAAATTGATTTGGTATGAAGTGTATCAGTCAAGATAGGCTAGGAGGTTATGCCAGAGTAACAAACAACCCAACCCTCTGCCTGCCTTGAAAAAGAGGTTTATTTCCCACTCGTGTTACTTAGACATTGTGGGTTAGCACCGACGCTCTGCTCATGTGGTCACCCAGCGACAGGCTGAAAGAGACGCTATCTCCCAACTCCGCAATTACTTCAGCAAGAGAAAAGAGTGTCACAGGTCTCACACTGGCAGTTAAGTACTTCCATCTGGCAGCAATACATCAACAAATATCACATCTGTTCACATTTCACGTTAGCCAGCCACAGGTTGAGGGGGACCGCGTTCCAGGTGTAGGAAACAAGAGTGGGAGAATAGGTTGGTCTGATGGACAGGCAGGAATGCATCCCCTCTCCTACAGCTGCAGAGTCCCTTTCCTGGGCATCCTTCTAAATTCACTGATGATATTATTCATTCCTTGATTGGATTTGCTGATTACGGTTTTATCAGGGATTTTCATTTTTCTATAAACACAAAGAATTTCACCCAGTCTGCATTCCCCTCTTTACCATGAGGGCTTGTGATTATAGTCTATGAATTTGTCCAATAATATCTCTATAATCTTGGCACTGCCGGTCATTTTCTCTCCCTAAATCTAATCATGAGAATCCCGAAGAAACAATTCGGCATCCTGTCATTCTGCCACCTGCTTTTACTGAAACATAGCATGGAGAAGATCCATAGTCACAGTGACTGCAGTGGCTTCCTAAAGCTGCAATGACAATAAAGTTTTGCTTTGTTGTGTATAACCTTCATCAGACTCATTACTCCATTCTGAAGAATATTTTAAAATCGCCATTCAAAGTTTTCATCGGCGGGATGTGTCTCCGTCCCTATTGCTTTCTTTGGATTCAGTAAGAGGGAAGTGATCATCTCATTTCTTGTGGGGCATAATTGGTTTATATCAATAATTTCACTAAATCGTTTCACTACCTGGTAGATTATTGTATCTTTTTGGAAAACGGTGATAAAGTTTATGCAGCCATTCATCTTCTTTTGGTGCCTTTCCGCTCTTTGAGTCTCTAATGGTTTCCATTATTTCTTCCCTAGTGATATACCCCTCTAATTTTTCTTTATTGCTCTGTGGTTACTGGCACATTGCTGTTTTTGTAAAGAACTTGTGAAACCTGCTATCCCCTACAGGTTTTGTTCTGATTTATAATCACTTTTATGGAATGTTACTAAAGCAGAATTAACTTAAAATTGGCTAATTTGAAGCATTCCCAGGCCCACTTTCCAAAACTGGAATTGGAGCCAAGTATTTCATTTAAACGAACGGAAACAAAGAGAACCATAATTTTCATGTTCCATTAATGAAATGCCAATGGATTAATTTTGTCCTAAAAAGAATTATTTTGGCATTCAGCATTTGCAATGTGACTCACTTTAGCTGATATTCCTGGCTCAGTGAAACAGTTCAGCCTGAAAGAAATAAATGTTGCACAAAACCCTGCTGTTTGCCCACCCAATAGTTATTCTTCACTTTTCATACAGAAACCAATGACACTCCAGTGGGCAATGTGCCCATCCCCAAACTACATTTCCCAGCTTCTTTTGTTGCTAGAATAGCTATGTGACTTGGTTTCGTCCAATGGGAAGTGAGTGGAAGTCACTGGGTAGGACTTCTGGGAAACCCATATAAAGAAATAGGCTGACCTGGATGGCTTGCTTATTTGCCCTTGCTCTTCCTCATCTTTCATCGTGGGTTGTAAACATGATGATAATTGCAGAGAAACTGTTCTGTGTCCTTGAAATTATATATCATACTGAGTTTGCTTAAAAGCAAAGACAGAATGAGGCTGGCCCCTGATAACATCGTGGAGCTGCCATACCAGTGCTGGACTTCTGGAGTTCTCATTATATGAGATAAACAAAACAACTACTTTATTTCAGCTGCTGTTTTTCAAGTTTATGTTACTTGGTGTCTAAAGATCAACTTGAGAATTGACATCTTAACAGTATTGAACCTTCTAATCCATAAAGACAGAATATTTTTTGTTTATTTAGATCTCCTTTAAATTCCATCAACAGTGTTTTATGGTTTACAGTGAACATGCCTTGCACTTATATTTGTTAAGTCCACGTCTAAATATTTCATTCTTTTTGATGCTATAATGAATAGTATTGTTTTCTTAATTTCAATTTTGGATTGCTCATTAATAGGCTATAAATGATTCAGATATATTGTTCTTTTAATACGGAGTATTAATTGATTTTTAGATGTTAAACCAATTTTGGTGGACAGAATCTTAGTATGGTGTCCATAATTCCCACAATCTGATGTTCAACACGATCACAACGATATCCTTGAGTGATTCTTTCCCCTCAAGTATAGGCAAAACCAGAGATTTGCTTCTGATAAATAGAACACAGCAAATATGACTCAATCTATGAGATTACACGATTATAGTGTATAAGATTATAATGCCTGTCTTTCTGGAGTCTCCCTATCCCCTGCTGGCTTTGAAGAAGCAAATGCCCATGTTGAGGAACCCCACGTGGCAAGTAAATGTAGGCAGCCTCTAACTGAGCAACAATCAGTAACTGAAGCCCTCAGCCCTACCATAAGAAACTGCCAAAAACCTGAGTGGATGTATAGGAAGATCCATCTTCAGTAGAGCCTCAGTGAAACTACAGGCCCAAATGACATCTTGATTGCAGCCTTATGGGATATTAAGCCAAAGATCTAAGTAAGCTATGCCTTGACTGCTGATCTACAAAATCTGTGAGATAAAAATGTATGTTGTTTTACCTGCTAAATTTGTTATAACATTATTATACAGCATGGATAACTAATATGTCAATCTTACATTCTTGCAAGAATCCCATATCATAATGGAATATATTCTTTTTAATTCATTTCTGGATGCAAGTTAGTAATATTTTGTTGAATATTCTTTGTGTCCATATTAATCGATAATATTGGTCTGTAGTTTTCTTGCGATGTCTGTTTGGCTTTGTTATCAGGGTAATATTGGCCTCAGAGAATGAATTGGGAAGTTTTTCTTCTATTTTCTAGAAGACTTTGTGAAGCATTGGTATGATATATTCTTTAAGTGTTTGGTGTAATTCACCAGTGAAACACCATCTAAGCCTGATATAATCTTTGTGGAAAGATTTATGATGACTAAATCAATTTCTTTACTTGTTAGTGTAAAGAAATTTGTGCTTTGGGATTTTCTATTTTTTATTAAGACAGTTTCAATAATTTGTTCTTTCTAGGAATTTGTTGTTTCATCTAAGTTATCAAATTTGTTGGTATGTAGTTTTTTCTAGTATTCCTTTATAATGCTTTTAATTTCTGTGAGGTCAGTCATGATGATCCCACTTTCATTTCTGATTTTGACTATTTATATTTTCCTTTTTTTCCTGGCATAGCTAAAGGTTTGTCAATTTTGTTAATATTTTCAGAGAACTAACTTTTCCTTTCATTGGTTTTCTCCATTGTTTTTCTATTTTCTATTTCATTGATTTCTACTCAGATCTATATTTTTCCCCTCCTCCTGTATGCTTTGGTTTTTGTTTGCTTTTTTTTTCTCATTTCTTAAGATAGAAGCTTATGATATTGATTTGAGATTTTTATTTTCTAACATAGTCTTTAAAGCTATAAATTTCCATCTAATCTCTAATCACTGCTTTAGCTGCATCCAATAAAATATGTTGTGTTTTCATTTTAATTACATTTAAAATATTTTATAATTCTCTGTGGTTTTTCCTTTCACTGATTGATTATTCAGAAGTGTATTGTTTAATTTCCAAATATTTTTGGGTTTCACCTAGTGATCAACCAATGATTGGGCGAAGTTTGTGCCGAAGTATCTTAAGCCAGCAAATCTTATCGTCCACCCTTTATCAGTGGATCTGTGTCTGGGTTGAAGAACACACTCAAAATTTAGGCAGTTTTCAAGTCTGCCTCAGCTTTTATTTTTCCTGTGTTGAAGGCATCACATTTAGCCGGGGACGGAGAGGTACCTAGAGACCTCTCCAGGCTCTCCTGACCACCCATGCAGCCCTGTGCATGCTCTCAGCCTTTCACCACTGGAAAGATATAGGAACTTATAAAAGCCAAAATTTTCCTGCTAAATTTTTGGCTGGTCTGTTAGGTCTCTTGCTTGGCCTAAATGATATTACAAACTCAGGCTAGCTGCTATGTCAAATGGTTCCGATCACCACCAAAATTGTTATTACTTTCAACAATATCCCTTGACATGGGTTTTCTCCAAGCAAAGTCAGTCCTGTCCAGCTATGATGGTACCAGTCCTCATAGCCTGCTCTTCCCTGTTAGGACTGCTGCACCATGGATCTGGGAAAAAAAGGGTGCAGACAGCACCATCCCCAGGCTAAAATGCCACAGATTCCTACTGTTCTTATCAAGGTTTAGTCATATTTCTTGAAAAAAGGCTTATCAATTTGTTGTATGCCTTTGGTCAATATTCAGAGTCCTGAAATGGTTGTTCCATCACTCCTTTCTGGTAAGAGAATTTATAGAGCTCTTTCCTTAGCCATTCCAGAAGTTGTCTTCTACCTTTTCTCTCACATTTTTATTTCTGTAATTTTTAATTATTATGGGTACATAATAGTTGTGTATTTATGGAGTACATGTGATATTTATATTTATGGAGTACATGTAATATTTTGATACAGGAATACAATGTGTAATAATCAAACCAGGGTGATTGGGGTATCCATCACCCCAAGCATTTATCACCTCTTTGTGTTACGAACATTCCAATTCCATTCTTTTAGTTATTTTAAAGTGTATAATAAATTGCTGTTGACTATAGGTACCCTGTTGTGCTATCAAATATTGGCTCTTGGCTGGGCACGGTGGCTCATGCCTGTAATCCTAGCATTCTGGGAGACCGAGACGGGAGGATTGCTTGAGCTCAGGAGTTTGAGGTTGCTGTGAGCTAGGCTGATGCCACGGTACTCTAGCCCAGGCAAGAGATGAGACTCTATCTCAAAAAATTAAGTAAATAAAAATAAAAAAATTAGCTCTTGTTCATTCTATCTAAATATCTAACTATATTTTTGCACCTACTAACCATCCCCACTTTATGCCCCCTCCCTGCTACTCTTCCCAGCCTCTGGTAACCTTCATTCTATTCTTTAACTCCATGAGGTCAATTGTTTTAATTTTGATGAGTGAGAACACATAAGATTTGTCTTTCTATGCTTGGCTTGTTTCATTTAACATAGTGTTATCCAGTTTTGTCTATGTTATTGCAAATGATAAGATTTCATTCTTTTTATGGCTAAATAATGTTCCATTATGTATATGTACCACATTTTCTTTAACCATTCATCCATTGATGGACACTTAGGTTGATTCCAAACTTTGGCTATTGTGAATAGTGCTACAACAAACATGGGAGTGCAGATATCTTTTCAATACACTGATTTCCTTTCTTTTGGATATATACCTAGCCAGCAGGATTGCTGGGTCATATGGTAGTTCTACTTTTAATTTTTTGAAGAACCACCATACTGTTGTTCCCCATAGTGATTACACTAATTTACATTCCCACCAACAGTATACAAGGGTTCCCCTTTCTCCACATCCTTGTCAGCATTCATTACTTCCTGTCTTTCAGATAAAAGCCATTTTAACTGGAGTGAGATAATATCTCATTGTAGTTTTGATTTGCATTTCTCTCATAACTAATTATGTTGAGCATTTCTTCATATTCCTGTTGGCCATTTGTAGGTCTTCTTTTGAGAAATGTCCATTCAGATCTTTTGCCCATTTTTTAATCAGATTATTTGATTTAAAACCTAGAAGAAATGCATAAATTCCTAGACACATACAACCTAACAAAAGTGAATCAGGAAGAAATCCAAAACCTGAATAGGCTAATAACAAGTAATGAGATAGAAGCAGTAATAAAAAGTCTCCCATCAAAGAAAAATCCAGGACTGAATGATTTCACTGCTGAATTCTACCAAACTTTCAAAGAAGAATTAATACCAATCCTACTTAAATTATTCCAAAATATTGAAAAGAGGATCCTCCCAAACTCATTCTATGAGGCCAATATCACCGTGATACCAAAACCAAAGACACAACAACAAAAAACTAACTATAGGCCAATAACTCTGATGAACATAGGCAAAAAAAATCCTCAACAAAATACTAGCAAACAAAATTCAATAATACATTAAAAAGATTATTCATCATGATAAGTGGGATTCATCCCAGGGATGCAAGGATGGTTCAACATATGTAAATCAATATGATACATCATATCAACAGAATGAAGGACAAAAACCATATGATCATTTCAATCGATGCTGAAAAAGCATCTGACAAAATTCAACATCCCTTCATGATAAAAAAAAAAAAAACTCTTAAAAAATTGGGTGTAGAAGACACATACCTCAACACCTTAAAAGCCATATATGACCTACCCACAGCTAGTGTCATACTGAATGGGGAAAAACTGAAAACCTTTCCTCTAAGATCTGGAACCAGACAAGAATGCCCACTTTCACCCCTGTTGTTCAACATAGCACTTGAAGTTCTAGATGGAGTAATCAGACAAGAGAAAGAAATAAATGTAATCCAAATTGGAAAGGAAGAAACAAAATCATTCCTCTTTGTGGAGGATATAATCTTATATTTAGAGAAACCTAACATAAAAAAAATCATTAGAATTGATAAACAAATTCAGCAAAGTTTCATTCAGGATGCAAAATCAACATACAAAATCGGTAGTACTGCTATTAATATATGCCAACAGCAAACAATCTGAAAAAGAAACCAAGAAAGTAATCCCATTTACAATAGCTAAAATAAAACAAAATACCCAAGAATAAATTTAACCAAAGAAGCAAAAGATCTCTGCAATGAAAATTATAAAACACTGATGAAAGAAATTGAAGAGGAGACAAAAAAATGGAAAGCTATTCCATGCTCATGGATTGGAAGAATCTATATTGTTAAAATGTCCACATTGCCCAAAGCAATCTATAAATTCAACACAATCCCTATCAAAATATCAATGACATTCTTCACAGAAATAGAAAAAAAATCCGAAAATTAAGAACCCAGAATAGTCAAATCCATCCTGAACAAAAAATAAAATTGGAAAGGACAAGATGGCTGACTAGAGACATCAGTCACCAGATCGTCTCAGAAAGAAGGAAAAGTTTTAGATGAAAAAACATAGCCCAAGCATAATTCTGAGGGAAAAGTACCAGAACCTACTGGAGATTCCATGGGAAGAAGTTGGGGAACAGAGCAAGAAGGAGCAAGATTTTTGCAGAGATCAACCGCTGAGGAATTTGGAGCCCCATGAAAAGTGTAGATGGGGGTATTTGTTTTTCCTCCCCACATACCTCCATCAGTCTTCAGGCTCCTAAACTGTTGGAGAACTCCTCCACCCTCAAGAGCTTAAAATCTGCTGCCCCAGGAAACTGGGAGCTTCTTGAGAACAGAGTACTAAGCTGTTTGCCCCCTTGGGGTGGCTCCTCCTCACCACAGACCCAAGCCAAGGAGTTGGGCACCATATTGTTTTTCTACCCATTGTGTGCCTTTGTCCTGCCCATGGAGCTTCAGCCCTTCAGTTTTCTTGTCACTGGACCCCAAATGAAAATTTCACAACACGTACCCCGGCTGTGGTGGCCACAGGTAGACAGTGGGTCCTGGGGAAACTGCATGATCTCAGAGCTAGGACATTCAGGGAAGGCTGCTTTCAGGGCCGAGGAAAGCAAGCCAGGGGAGGCCCCTCAGGATAAAGGGAACCAGAATGTCACCTCTCCTCCATTCAAACTCTTCTCCTCCTCCCCTCCCCTGCCCACAGCTGCTAATGCAGCCTTGGAAGTTCCCCTGTGGGTTGGCATGTGTGCCCCAAGAGATGATTGAACCAGGGCTCTCAGGAGCGGCTGCTTCCCCTCTGTTGGCACATCCACTACATCAAGGCTTCCACAGAGAGTGGGGCTCAGGCCTTCCACTTAAAGCCCTGCAGTAGACCAAGGGGTGCCCAGACTGTGAACCCCCTACCTACCAGCTCTCCCCAGTGCTACCTGCCTTGCCTCTCCAGCAGAGCCGAGCATACCCAAAGTGGAGGTATATTAAGCCTGCTTGAGCATTCCATGGGCGACTTGGGACTAGCATGCTTCTCCATCTCCATAGTATGGTCAGGGATTAAATTTGGTAGATCAGAGGACAGGGATGCAGGCCAGATCACATATTCACATGACTCAATCATGTTGCTTATATGCCTGGAGGGGAGATCTGTGAATTAATCTCAGGAGGTGAGGGAGCCCACATGTACAGAACTGAAAGGAGAGTGCAGTGTGGGTATAAGCCACAGCACATTCATGGAGCACCCCTCCTCCCACAGGAAAGATGTGTATATGGTCTGGGGCAGGATCTTGGGCAAGGAAACATTCAACCTACATTGTCATTGCTGGTGGCCAGTTGCCAGAAGGAGACTATGGGGAAAGGGAAAAGGGAGAAGAGGGAAATCCACTCCCATCTGCCAGACTGAATACCAGACTGCCCCTCCCCCATGAGCAGATTTTTTGGCTTGGTAGATCCAGTTCAGCCCCTTCCTGATGGCTTTCCCAACAGCCTGGAAGATGACCCTCAATCCCTGCTGATATAGCCCGCCTTTGTGAAGCATGAACATAGGCTCAAGTGACCCAGCCCTGCCCAGCCTCACTTCATCACCAACCTCTTCTGTGGTAGAGCACAAGAAGGAGTGCCTTGGGAGCTTACAGGGCCCCACTTATTGCCTGGGACATCTGAGTGCTGCTCCAGATCAACTAGAGCCAGTCACAGGTCCCACAAAACAGCACTATAGCTGGCTGTCTCCTGCAAATGCCACTTACTGACAGGGAAAACAGTTTGTTCAGCCCATTACAGTATTTACTAATTTAATCATACAGAGCTCAGCTGACTCCTATCTACAAGTGCCACCTACTGACTTAAAGATTAAACTGAGCATCATATTAATAATATAATTCATACTGTTAAGAAGACCACAGGGCTGGAGAAAGAGAAAGGGTGTCAAAGACCTCCATCTTTCCTTGTCAACAAGAGTCAGGGAATCTGCCCACACACATAGTATACCACCACTACAGCCTACAAATAACTAGCAATTAAGAAAACCACCACACTGAGGCTAACTATAACAAAGGGGTCCATCCATAACCTAGACCCCCCCCTCAAAGTACCCACAAGCAAAGCTAAAGGTATTTACCCAACATATGCTACAGGCAAACCCTCAAGAGTAGGGGAGGGACCCCATCTAAACAAAAGAAAAACCAAAAACAAGAAGCAACAGCAGTTCTAGATGAGAAAGAAAGAATGTATGAATTCTACAAGTATGATAACTCAGAGTGAAAGGACCCCCACCCCCCAAGCTGCTCTAGATGACAAGGAATCTTTGCAAGAACTCCACAAAATGAAAAATCAAAGTGAAAGGACCCTGCCCCCACCCCAGAGAATCACACCAGCTCTGTAGCAATGAATCCCAACCAAAATGAAACTACTGAAATGACAGGTAAAGAATTCCAAATTCGGATTGTAAGAAAGCTCAATGGGTTGCAAGACAAAATGGAAAACCAACTCAAACTGGAAAAACGATTAAGGAAATGAACGAAAAATTTACTAAAAAGATACATTTTTTTTAAATCAAATTTCTGGGAATAAAATTCATTTAGGGAAATACAAAACACAGTAAAAAGTTTTGAGAACAGTCTATATTGAGCAGAATAAAGAATTTCAGAGCTTTAAGACAACTATTTTGAGTTAATGCAGTCAGTCAAAAATAAAGAGCAAAGAATCAAGAGGAAAGAACAAAGTCTATGAGAAATATGGGATTATGTAAAATGGCCAAACATGAGAATCGTTAGTATCCCTGAAGGTAAAGAAGAAAGAGCAAAAGGCCTGGAAAACTTGTTTGAGGGAGTAATTGAGGAAAATTTCCCCAGTCTTGCTAGTGATATAGACATGAAGACACACGAAGCTCTATGAAAACCTGGGATTCATTGCAAAATGGGCATCACTAAGACATATAGTCATCAGACAGGTCAACATCAATGTGAAGGAGGAACTCCTATAAGCCATGATGTGAAAATATCAAGTAACTTACAAATGAAATGCCATCAGACTGACAGCACAATTCTCAACAGAAACCTTACAAGCCAGAAAGGAATGGAGTCCTATGTTTAGTCTCCTTAAACAGAATAACTGCCAGCCAGTTTTGGTTGCAAAACTAAGTTCGTAAATGAAGGAGAAATAAAATCATTCCCAGACAAGCAAACACTAAGGGAATTTGTCACCACTGTACCTCCCCTACAAGAAATGCTTAAAAGTACATGGAACAGAAAATCGATACCCACCAGTGTAAAAACACCCAAAATAAAAACTCACAGCTTTTGTAAAACAGAAACACAAGGAAGAGAACAAAGCAAATAAATAACAATGAACCAGATGACCAGAACAATATCTTACATATCAATACCAACATTGAATGTGAGTGGTCTTAATGTCCTCCTTAAAAGATATAGATTGGCTGAATGTATAAAAAAAACTCACAATCCAAATAATACACTGTCTCCAAGAAACCCATTTAACTCAAAGATTCTCATAGACTCAAGGTAAAGGGGTGGAAAAAAATATTCCGTGCAAATAAAAAGTGAAAGTGAATAGGAGTAACTATTCTCATATCAGGTAAAATAGACTTTAAATCAACACGGTTTAAAATAAAAGACAAAGATGGTCATTATATAATTATAAAGGGACTAATATAACAAAAAGATAAAATAATCCTAAATATACATGCACCTAACACAGGAGCTCCTAGATTTATAAAACAAACTCTACTAGATCTAAGGAAAAAAGTAAACAGCAACATCATAATAGCAGAGACTTCAACAGTCCGCTGATAGAACTAGACAGATCTTTGAGGCAGAAGATCAACAAGGAAATACTGGACTTAAATGGCACTCTAGAACAAATGGAACTAACACACAATTACAGAACATTCTACCCAAAAACTGCAGAAAATATATTCTTCTCATCAGCACATTGGATATTTTCCAAGATAGATAATATGTTAGGCCACAAAACAAGTCTCAGAAAATTTAGAAATATCAAAATAATGCCATGTATCTTCTCAGACCACAGTGGAATAAAACTAGAAATCAGGTCCAAGAAGAACTCTCAAAACTTCACAAATACATGGAAATTAAACAACTTGCTGCTAAATGATACTTGGATTAATGAAACAAGACAGAAATCAAAAAATTTTTCAAATTGAATGACAAAGGTGACATAAGCTTCTCAAATCTATGGGATACAGAAAAAGCAGTACTAAGGGGTAAGTTTATAGCCTTAAATGCTTACATCAAAAAGACAGAAAGATCACCAGTTAACAACCTAATGTCATTTCTCAATGAATCAGAAAAAGAAGAAGAAACCAACCTGACCGCTAGCAGAAGAAAAGAAATAATGAAGAGGAGAGCAGAACTAAATGAAATGGAAACCAAAAAAATACGTATATAAAGGATAAATGAGACAAAAAGTTGGTTCCTTTAAAAAGATAGACACAATACATAGACCACTAGCTAAACTAACCAGAAATAGAAGAGAAAGGACTCAAATAAGCTCAACCATAAACAAAAAAGGAGACATTACAATTATACCCAGAAATACAAAATATCATCCATGACTACTATGAAAAGCTCTGCACACACAAACTAGAAAATCTAGAGGAAGTGGATAAGTTCTTGGAAACACACCGCTTTCTAAGCCTGAATCAAGAAGAAATAGAAATTCCAAACAGATAAATAATTAGTAGTGAGATTGAAACAGTACAAAACAAGAAATCACCCAACCAAGAAAAGCCCAGAACCAGACATATTCACAACCAAATTTCTACCAGACTGACAAAGAACTGGCACTTATTCTACTGAAAATGTTCCATAACATCACAAAGGTGGGCATTCTTCCTAAATCATTCTTTGAAGACAGTATCCCCTTGATATCAAAGCCAAGAAAGGACAACAAAAAAGGAAAATTACAGACAAATATCCTTTATGAATATAGATGCAAAAATCCTCAACAAAATACTAGCAAACCAAATTCAACACCACATCAAAAACATAATTCACAATGGTCAAGGGGATTTCATCCCAGGGATGCAAGAATGGTTGAAAATATGCAAATCAATGTGATTCACCACATAAGTAGAATTACAAACAAAAACCATATGAACATCTCAACTGATGTAGAGAAAGCATTTAATAAAATCCAGCATCAGTTCATGAAAAAAACCCTTAAACAAACTAGGCATAGAAGGAACATACCTCAAAATAATAAAAGCCATATATGCCAAACCCACAGCCAACATCATCCTGAATGGGGAAAAGTTGAAAGGATTCCCAAAGAACTGGAACAAGACAAGGTTGCTGTCACCACTTCTATTCAACATAATAGTGGAAGTCCTAGCCAGAGCAACCAGGCAAGAGAAAGAAATAAAGGGTATCCATTTCAGGAAAGACGATGTAAAAATATTCCTGTTTGCCAATGATATGATCTTATATCTAGAAAATGCTAAAGACTTCACCAAAAGATTCCTAGAATTGATAATAAATTCAGCAAAATCTCTCCAGATTAAAAAATCAATGTACACAAATCAGTAGCATTTCTATATACTAATAACAACAAGCTTGGAATCCAGTCAGGAACACAATACCATTTACAATAGCTACAAAGAAAATAAAATACCTAGCAATACATTTAACCAAGGAGGTGAAAGATCTTTATGAGGAGAACTACAAAATACTGATGAAAGAAATCACAGATGACACAAACAAGTGGAAAACCATCCCATGCTCATGGATTGAAAGAATCAACATTGTTAAAAAATGTCCATACTTCCCAAAGTGATTTACAGATTCAATGCAATTCTCCTCAAAATACCAAGGTCATATTTCACAGATCTAGAAATAATAATCCTAAACTTCATATGGAATCAAAAAAGAGCCCAAACAGCCAAAGCATTATTAAGCAAAAACAACAATTCCAGAGGCATCACATTATCTGACTTCAAATTACACTACAAAGCTATTGTAATCAAACAGCGTGGTATAGGTATAAAGATAGAGACATAGACCAATGGAACAGAATAGAGAACGAAGAAAGTAAACCACATAGGTATAACCAACTGATTTTCAACACAGTAAACAAGAACATATGCTGGAGAAAGGACACTATTAAATAAATGGTGCTGGGAAAATTGGATAGCCACATGCAGAAGAATATCCCTATCTCACCATAAACAAAAATTAACTTAAGATGGATTAAATATTTAAATGTAAGACCTGAAACCATAAAAACTCTAGATGAGAACATGGGAAAAACTTTTTTGGGCATTGGCGTAGGCAAAGAATTTACGAGTAAGACCCCAAAGGCAAGTACAGCAATATTAAAAATAAATAAATGAGAGTTAAGCTAAAAAGTTTTTGCACAGAGGGGAAATAATCAACACAGTAAATAGACAAACTACAGAATGGAAGAAAATATTCACAAACTACACATCCCACAAAGGACTAATACCCAGAATCTACAAAGAACTTGAACACGTCAGTAAGAATAAAATCAAATAACCCCATTAAAAAGTTGTCAAAAGACATGACCAGAGTTTTTTCAAAAGAAGATAGGCAAACTGCCAACAAACATATGAACAAATGCTCAACATTACTAATCATCAGGGAAATGCAAATTAAAGCAACAATGAGAATGGTCAGAATGGCCATTATTAAAAAATCAAAAAACAATAGATGTTGCCATGTATATGGTAAAAAAGGAATGCTTATACACTGTTGGGTCAAATGTAAATTAGTACAACCTCTATGGCAAACAGTATAGAGATTCCTCAAAGAACAGTAGACTTACCATTCGATCCAGCAATCCCACTACTGGGTATTTTCCCAGAGGAAATTAAATCATTATATCAAAAAGATACCTGCACTTGTATGTTTATGGAGGCAGAATTCACAATCACAAGGATATTGTATCAACTTAAGTGGCCATCAACTGATGAATGGATAAAGAAAATGTGGTAGGCCAGGCGCGGTGGCTCACGCCTGTAATCCTAGCACTCTGGGAGGCTGTGGCAGGCAGATTGTTTGAGCTCAGGAGTTCGAGACCAGCCTGAGCAAGAGCGAGACCCCGTCTCTACCAAAAATAGAAAGAAATTAATTGGACAGCTAAAAATATATAGAAAAAACTAGCTGGGCATGGTGGCGCATGCCTGTAGTCCCAGCTACTGGGAAGGCTGAGGCAGGAGGATCGCTTGAGCCCAGGAGTCTGAGGTTGCTGTGAGCTAGGCTGACGCCACGGCACTCACTCTAGCCAGGGCAACAAAGTGAGACTCTGTCTCAAAAAAAAAAAAAAAAAGAGAAATGATGTTGTTCCGTAGCAGCTGGGTACCAGTGCGCCACCCACACCCTGTTTGCAGATGAGAATGTTGAGGCTCGGTTGGGTAAGGCATACACCCGTGAAGAGTCGCCCTGACGGATTCTGGAAAGGACTCAGTGGGTGGTCACCAAGCCAGGGAGGAGGATGCTTTTGCACTGGAGCCTGAACAAGGAGTCAATTTCAGGAGATGAAGGGATCAGCACAGGCTGAGAAAACAAGACGAGCTCTTCACCCGGCTGCCTGGCTCTCGTCACGCCGACAGTCTGATTTCCCCGTGGCTCCTTGCCTGGCCATGACTAATTCCAAGGAGGCCGTCCTAGCCTCTGGGTTTGACCAGTCGTTCATTCATTCAGCAAACGTCTGTCAAGCCTCAACCAAGTACCAAGCTCTGGGGATACGCTGAATGGAAAATCAGGCCTGGCTCCCACCCTCGTAGGGTCTGGGAAGGAGATAGAAGTGGATCCGAAACCAGACAAATACGTATAAAGAACCTGTGTGATTAGGGCTTCCGAAGAGAGATGAGCAGAGAAGGAAACGTCATTGGAGAACTGGCCTGGCTGGGGAAGGACCCTGGGCGGAGAATTAGAGCCTGGATAAGGGGATAATTGGGCAAACTGGGGAAGGAAGTATGTTCCAGGCAGAGGAAACAGAATGTGCAAGAGTCCTTTGGCTAGAGGGCTCCTCATGTGTACAAAGGAGAGGAAAAAAAAATGCTTATTTATGTGATAGGAGGCTGAAGAGAAGACAAGGATTAGTCCTCACAGGTCCCGCAATTTAATGAGTAGGGTCTTTATGCAGAGGGCAATGGGGAGCCATGGCAGGTTTAAGCAGGAGGGTCTCGTGATCACATTTGCATGCAAGATCGTTCTGACTTCTGTGCAGGACTTGTGGGAGGGCAGAGAGATGTGTGAGAAGGCTGCCGGCATTGTGCGAACAAGAGAAGACGCAGGCCTGGACTGGGGGATTGGTGAGAAGTGGGTGCATTTGACAGAAATTCAGCAGCTCCCAAGGGTGATGGCAATTCAGGATATCGACATGAGGAAATCACGCACCCTTCTCCCAGCATCTCCCGCCAAAGCTTCCGGATGCCCGAGTCCATCCACGGTGAACGCCCCCCTTGAGACGGGGAGCAAACGTTTGTTTTAGGAGGGTGCCGTTGTGATGGGCTGTGGCTCTGACCCGGGCCTGGCTTCGAGCCCAGAGTCCCGGCAGAGCTTGTCCAGAGCAGCCGCAAGACGCTGGGACACTGCAGCCCAGGACACGCAGCCAGCGTCGAAGGCCACAGCAAGGAGGAGGTGCAGAAAGGACTATTCTGGGCTCCCTAGTTTTAATGGACTATTCTGAGCTCCCTATTTTTAAAGGACTATTTTGGGCTCCCTATTTTTAAACCCAGGAGAGAGCGCTGGGTTCAAACCCCAGCTTTTCCACTTCCTACCAGCCTTGGGCAAGTCACTTCCCCCTTTCTGAGTCTCAGTTGCTCATCTGTAAAATGGGAATAACTCACAAACTGTTACAGGTGAGAGAGCGAGTGAAGCAGCCAGCCATCACTTAATAAACGCGTCCTGTGAGCCTGTCAGGGTACGAGGTGGTGGCAATATGATGTTGACCAAGACGCGCTTCACAGAGCTTTCGTTCTAGCAGGGAAACCAACCTTAAAGAAAAACTCATCCAACGCACCATTGAACCATCGCCATGGTAAGGGCCAGGAAAGCATTTGCGGGTGTGTTCAGGGGGACGGGAGGAGCTAAGAAAGAAGAAGAAATACGTTAGCCGAGAGTCCTGCTTTGGTGCGTGGCTCCATGCAAGCAATCATTTGCCGGCTATGAGTGCAGTGACGTCATCGTAGCTCACTGCGACCTCAAACTCCTGGGCTCAAGCGATCCTCCTGCCTCAGCCTCCCAAGCAGCTGGGACTACAGGCATGTGCACCATCACACTCGGCTAATTTTTCTTTTTTTTACTAGAGACGGGGTCTTGCTCTTGCTCAGGCTGGTCTTGAACTCCTGAGCTCAAGCAATTCTCTCTCCTCAGCCTCCCAGAGCGCTGGGATTACGGTGTGAGCCATCGCACCCAGACCAATTTTGCATTCTTTGATGGAAGAAGAATAACTTCATGAAGAAATAGCATTAATTTTATATCATACTTTTTGTCCAAAAAAATAAAAATAAAAAAGAAAGAAAGAGCATTAATCAAATTGGGCTCTGAGAGTGAACATCATCTGCCTATTTTAATGAAAGAAAGATGCAGAAAGAATTTAAACTCGGGTTTCCATCGGACCCCTTGGGGGGCTTGTTAAACACAGACCCTGAATGCTCCTGCACTTCTTTCTGATTCAGCAGCCTGGGGAAGGGCTGAGAACTCGCCTTTCTAACTAACGGGATGCCAGGTGACGCTGAGAATGCGGGTTTGGGGACCACACGCTGAGAACCGCTGCTCCAGGGCAACCGGGGCGTATCTTGGGGGTTTGCTAAGGTGGAGGGCTGCTTCCCCAATCTCCCTTTCTCACAAGACCAGCTGGGAGGAGCCTGCACAGCCTCCGAGCTCCCCCCACCTCCCTCCCCAGCCAGTGCCCTCCAGCTCTGTCTTTGCCACCTGGGAGGCGTCCTCAACCGGAAGAAGATCACCTAAGTCCCACCTTGACGGAAACCAACTGTTTCCTGCCCCAAAGCTCACCTGGATTGTCCCTGCTTCCAAGACACTCACTCTTTGCAGCTTTCTTATTTCTACCACGGTGGACCAAAAAAGAAAAGCATTTTTTCCAGGTCCTCAATAAAATGGGCTTGTTTGCCCGAAAAACTTGAAACACACCCCAGAGGCCAGCGATGGCTGAGGAAGCGGGGAACAGCCCCTCCACCAGGGCCGATGACGGAGGTTTCTGCCTCTGCCCGTGGGCAGCGGCGCCCTCCCCACTTCCACCTTTTGGAGGGCTCCTTGTGGGTGGGGAATTCTTTAGAGTCACTGCCCGGCAGGCAGAGAGGGACAGCACATAGCACCCTTCCAGGATTCATGATTATGAAAACAGAAAATTCTGGAAATTTGAAAGATATAGAAAAGCACCAAAAAGTAACAATTGCCTAATACTGCTCACATCACATATTAACCATTTTTAAAAATTTAGCATATTTTCTAGTCTTTTTTCTATGTGCATACTTTAAAAAATTATCTAACTCACATAGCACCATAATTAGCTTTGTAATTAAAGAGGAAAATAGGGTAGCAGTTACATCCAATCTTTCTGAAAAAAGAAAAAAATCACATTCAGATATGCGTATCTCTGGCCAGGCATGGTGGTTCATGTCTGTAATCCTGGCACCCCTGCCCGAGCTCAGGAGTTCGAGACCAGCCTAAGCAACAGTGAGACTCCATCTCTACCAAAAATACAAAAAATCAGCTGGGCATGGTGGTGTATGCCTATAGTCCCAGCTACTCAGGAGCTGAGCCCAGGAGTTTGAGGTTGCAGTGAGCTATGATGACGCCACTGCATGCTGTCCCAGGGTGAGACACTGTCTCCAAAACAAAACAAAACAAAACAAAACCAAAAAATGTCAGCTATGTGTATCTCCAGATAATCTATACTAAGAGTCAGCAACCTGTGGCTTACAAGACAAACCCAGACTAATACTTTTCTTTATATAGCCCACAGGTTGAAAACAGTTTTTAACATTTTTAAATGATTGGGAAAAAATTAAAGGAAGACTATCACGTGTTCTCCCTCATACGTGGGAATCTCACGGAGGTGACAATGGTCGTCACCACAGGCTGGGAGGGGAACAAGGGGGGAGGGAAGAAGAGAATTTAAGGGGTACAAAAACACAGCTAGAGAGAAGGAATGCATCCTACTATTCGATAGTGCAGCAGGGAAATCATAGTTAATGAAAATTTTCTTGTACATTTCAAAATAGCTAGAAGAATTGTAATGTTCCCAACACAAAGAAAAGATCAATGTGTAAGTGATGGACATCCCAATTACCTTGCTGATCATTACACATTGTATGCGTGTATCAAAATAGTGCATGGATCTCCAAAATATGTACAACTATGATATATCAATTAAAAATACAAATATGTAAATCAATACATTTTTTAGCAATACATGAAAATGAAATTCAAATTCCAGTGTTCATAAGTAAAGTTTTATAGACACACGGACACACTCATTCATTTACATATGGTCTAAGGCTGCTTTCAGAGCGGAGCGTGCCCAGAAGAAGTTTGCCAACACCCACTCAAGGTGTGGCCTGTGGTCATGTTTGTTACCAATCTGCAAGGAGACAAACACAGAAATTGAGAGTAAGACTTTAGAAACTTTTACAATTTAACAATGTCTGTTGAATATAAAAAATGAAAAAATTGGGGATGGTCTATTGGTGTGTTTTTCATTTTATATTTCCGGTATTTCATTTTTATTGTGTGTTATTAACTTTTCAGCCCATAAGGGATTGGAAATGTAAAATGAAAAAAAAAACGATCTTCATGAGAGAGTGTGTGTTTTAAAAATATTCTTTTAAACAGCAAATATTGTTCTGCGACTTGCCTTTTACCACCTCCAGCAGTGCTTCTGAGACACGTAGCCACGGTGATACATAAGGCCTGGTGTGTTCCTTTTGGCTGTTGCATGAGAACATCGCTGCAAGTGGGCTATGCATTCATTCCTCCTCTGATGGATGTATTGGTTATTTCCAGGTTTTAACTAGTACAAACAATGCTGCCCTGGGCATCCTGAACCTCCCTCCTGGGGCAGACGTGGGAGGGTTTTTCCAGGGTAAACACCCGATGAGGAAGCAGCTGGGTCTGCAGATCTTTGCATCTTCAGCACTGCTGGATTTGGTCCAGGAGTTTTTGCAAAGCGATCATACCGATTCACACCCCTGCAGAGGTGCTTTAGATGTCTGTCCCCCAATCCTCGCAAACATTTGTTAATAGTATTGACTGATGTCTCAGTTTGGGTTTCAAATCCCCAGTTTTGAGCAAGCTCCAGACCTCTTATGATGTCAGCTCAGCAGCTTGTTAGCAGTTGGGAAAGAGGTGAAAGGTTATACCTGTGCCTCCTCCGTCCCACTGTATCCCAAATTCCCCCCAGTTTCACCAGCCTGCCCCACACGCCTAAGCCGTCCTGGCCTGGAGCTGCATCGGGAGCCTGACTTTCATACAGCCTCTTCCTCCTGGTTCTCAGGCAACCGGCTGCCTGGGTCTGTGGACTCAGCATCTGGACTTTGCCCAGCTCTGCTACCCAGAGGCAGCCCCGGAGAACAGGTGTTCTGGCAACATGGGATTTGCATCTCAGGTACTCTGAGCAGTTGGTGGCATATGAGATACTCCCCGATCGCTATTCAGTGAACGAACGAAGAGTGAAAAAGCAAACAGACTGACATTTATTGAGCAACTATCTGGTTAATAAAACCTGGGACATTTGCTGAGCAGCTACCCAGTTAATAAAGCCCTGAAACCCAGGGCTCACGCAGACCTTCCGCTGGGCCCTTCTCGGACCTGCTTGGAAACAGCGGTCTGTCCACCTTCATGCGCCGGCCTGCGCCAGCTGTGCCCCCCTCCGCATCCCCAAATCGGGCTGTGGCTGAGCTGCAGCATCTAGGACGGAGCCCACCCTGGGGACGGGTCAAGGAGGAGGGGGAGAGGGAGGAGGAGTCGGGGAGAAAGCGGAGGATGAAGGGCAGACGGGCAGAGCAGAAGTCAGGACGAGGAAGAAAAGGCAGGAAAGGCAGTAGGCAGGGTGGAGGAGAGCAGGCAGGAGGAAGACGGAAGTGTTCGATGAAGTTTACGGGCGACCGTTGGTTTGCACGAAGGCCGCACTAGGCCCAACGTGGAGCCACTTGTGCTGACGTCCCCCACCGCATGCCAAAGCTAGGTTGTTCCTCTGATCTTCCAAGAAATCAGGGGAGAGAGAGAGAGGAAAGACCCAAATCCCCCAACAGGCCAGTTTTGGCCAGCGTGAGAAGGAAGCTCCCTCTGCTTTAACCTTTACAAGGAAAATAACTTGGAAACCACCAAGCCACCTTTTGGTCTCTGTCAAAGCAGCGCTTTCCAGCCTGTGAGCCAACCTCCTCTGCAAGAAGGAGGGAATCGTGGGAATCCAACGAGGCGTTGCCCTATTCTAGAATCGCAAATAAGAGCGGATTCAGACCTTCGAACTAAATTGTTGTAATTTTGCCTTTTGACAGGAGCGAATGAGTGAATTGGTGAATGAACACACGGAAGGCGCTTCCACCCTGGTGTATCTGACAAACTCCTACTCCTCCTACAAAATCCAGGCCGCCTCCTCCGGGGAGCCTTCCCTGACCTGCCCACCTCGCACAGCGACCTCTCAGCACCCTGGCACTGTGGTCCCTAGTGAGGCCTGGCCGGGCGCCTGGCTCTGCCCTCCACTCTCCGCAGGCGTCGTCTCGTTGACTCTTCGCGATTCTATTATTGCCACCAAATTGGAGGAAACTGAGGCACGGATGGTTCAGAGGCAGAACAGGGGCTTTGCTACGCCGTTTCCAGTGACATCCTGGGCGACAAGGTGCTTCGGAAGCTCGCAAGCACTTTCCTAAGGCAAAGTATTGCTGCGGGATTTGTTTGACTTTTTGTTTTTTTCTTCCAATCCCGACAAGCTTTGGAAAGGAAAGCTGCGGAAGAGACCGGACCCCGGAGGCCCGCCCCCGCCGGGTCAGCGGCCCCGGGGACCCCGGGTCTCCTCCTTTCCCCGCCGCGGGAGGGCAGGCGCTGAGGCCCCGCCCTGCTAGCCCGCTGTGACTGATGGCGCTCGCCTCCAATCAGAGCAGCAGCAGTGCAGGGGGCGGTGCCGGGAGCCCCGAGGCTGACGCTTTGCTGGCGCTTTGCTGCCACCTGGTGGTTGGAAGGGGAAGTGGCTCCTTGAGGAAGAGAGGGAGGCGTGGGCTGGGTCCGGAGACAGGAGAGGAGGGAGCTGTGCACTGCGAGGGGTGGGGAGGAGGGAGGGGAGGAGGGAGGGGAGGAGGGAGGGGTGGGCAGAGCAAGAAAGGGGGAGGGGAGAGGAGGAGGGAGGGGAGGGGAGGGGAGGGCAGAGAGAACAACAGAACCATCCAGCCCTGAGAGAAAGAGAGGGTGCCCTGCCCTGGCCCCGTGGACCCGCTGCCCTGAGGACGCCCATTCCTGCTGTCCCTCTTCCCGCGTGGCAAAGGGTATTCTGTGAAAGCGGCCACCACAATATGTCTCATCCCACATGTCGACCTTCCGCACATTGATCGTGGGGGCCTTTGTCTCCGCCCCTTGAACTGGGCACACCTCTGTGACCACGGCCTCTTCTTCTAGAGTGAGGAAGAAGTGATACTATGTGACTTGCGAGGCTAGGTCATAAACATGCCCATAAATAGCTCCCACCTTTCTCTTGGGACACTCTTGGAATCCTGCCACCAAGCTGTGAAGAAGCCGAACAGTGGCACGGATCACCCAGGCGCAGGTGGCCGATTTGACAACCCCAGCTGATGTCCCAGCCAGCAGCAACGCCCAGCCGTGGGACTCGCCCCCAGCCTCTGAGCCACCCTCAATCACTGTGTGGAGCAAAGATGAGCTGTCTCCACTGGGTCCCACCCAAACTGCAGATCTGTGAGCAAAATAAATTATCGTTGCAGTTTCGCTGCTAAGTTTGGGGTGGGTTGTTACGTAGCAATAGATAACTAGATTCCCTTCCTGGGGCCACCTGTCACACATACCCATCATCATCGTCATCTTTCCCAATCTCTCAGGACCTTGCACTCAGCCAACCCTCCAAAGTTTCTACGTCCCAAACTACCCACCACACCTGGAACACTGGAGATACCATTCTTTCTTGTTTACGTACTCTGTTCCATTTGGCAAGATCACTGTTTTCCCCAAGATTCACCTGGCAAATTCCAACTCTTCTTGCAAAATCCCGCTTCTCTGGGAAGCCTGCCTTGACTAAGCCCTTCCTTCTCTCGGGGTCCCCAGCACCTTCCTCTTGCCACCACTGTGTTAGTTTGCTAGGGCAGCTAAAATCAAGAACCACAAACCAAGCGGCTTACGCAACGGAAATTTATTGTCTCATAGTTCTGAGGCTAGACGTTCAAAGTCAAGATGTGGGTGGTGTCGGTTCCCTCTGAGGCGTGGGAGGGAGGATCTGTTCCGTGCCTTCTCCTCTAGCTTCTGATGGGTGGCCGGCAATCTTCGGCATTCCTTGGCTTGGAGAAGCATCACCCTGATCTTCATCTTCACGTGGCTTTCTCCCTGTGTGTGTGTTGGGGTCTCCAAATGTCCGTTTTCGTAAGGACACCAGTATATCAGACGAGGGGCACACCTTGCTCCAGTATGATCTCATCTTAATTTAACCTCTTACATCTGCAATGATCCGATCTCCAAATCAGGTCACATTCCATGGTACTGGGGGTCAGGGCTTCAACATACAAATTTGAATCCAGCCCCTAATAATCACCATGGCTCTACTCTCAGGCTAGTACAGTTCCCCAGAGCGGGAGCCTCCTGGGAGCAGGGGCTCTCTCTTGAGATTCCTGCTCTGCCCAATTGCAGGAGAAACATAGTGCTCAATAATTGTTGCGTGAAGAATGAATTAAGAAATGTACGGTAATGACGTTAATTGAGCACCTATTAGTTCTCACCTTCATGATAATCACTGCAACCGCTTTAGCTCTTTCAACGAGGTTTTCCATTTTTTTCTAAATGTAAGAAGATGTTTCTAAATGCAGGTATAAAAGGGGCAAGACTCTCTAAAACATTTCCAAAGAAGAGTAATGATTTAGGAGACCTCAAGACTCATGACACAGCAATAGACGTGAACACGATGTGGCTATAGGGATACACGACTAGACTATAGGGACAGGAAAGAGATCCCATAAATCCCAAAACAGACCCCACGTGTATGTGGGAATGTAGTAAACGAGCGGCGTGACATTGCACCACAGTGGAGGAAACGAACGCCTCGATAATTTTTTCTAGGACAATTATCCAAAGTGAAAAAAAAAAATCACAAAAGAAATTGGATCCCTACTGGACACTACCCACAAAAATCAGCTCCGAAAGGATTAAGAACTTAAATGTGAAGAGCAAAACTTTAAACCATTAAGGAAAAATAAATATTGGAGCATATATGCGTGACCTGGGTTAGAAAGGATTTCTTAAGGAAGACATGAGAGGCCCAAGCCGTAAAGGAGAAGATTGTTGTTTGGCTACCTTAAAATTTAAAACTGCACCAAAGGGTACCAAAAACAGAGTGGAAAAAGCTGGACCCTGGGAGCAGATGGTTGCGCTGCATATACCCAACAAAAGATCCGTCTAGAGAGAACGTTTGGATAAGCCCATCTCATTCTCGCTGTGACCCTGTTAGGGAGGCAACTATTTTTCTCCCGTGTCCCCAAGGAGAAACATCAAGGCTCTGAGAAGTAAAACAGCTTACCCAGTCAATGCCCCGAAACAGCCACGTGAACCCAGGCCTGTCAAACTTGGGAACCCGACCTTCCTCCCCACGTGACCGCGTCCCCTCGAGCCTGGCTCCACTCGGGATTCTCTCAGCCCTGGATCCTCGTCCTCAAGGAAGCGCTGAGCTGCGTGTGGATTCTCAAGTTATTGACAGTTGCCCCCGACCGCATGATGAATGAGGGGCACAGGAGTTGTAAGTCAGATGAAGAAATAGAGGCTCAGAGAGGTTGGGCAATGTGTCCAAGGTCACACAGCAAGTAGCTGCAGAGTGATAAGATTCAACGAGGGCCCTGTTGCGCTACCCCTAGCCCAGACACTTGCTCATTCTCTCTGTCTCTGTCTCTGTCTCTGTCTCTCACACACACACACCCCAGCTCCCCCTGGGAATAAAAGACCCACAGCACACAAGTTGCAAGTCACACTTTATTCACTCTTGGGAGGTCTGGAGCAGATCTGGCCCCTGGGAAGGAGGAAGGGTGGGAGGAACACTAGTTGGAGAGGTGGAAGGCGCCACGCTGGTGCCACTGCATGTCACGGATGCGGCGCACGGACTGCACTTGGGGGTGGGGGGCCCCGAAGTCGCTGCTGTCCTTGTAGTCTCCCTTCTCCAGCAGGTACTGCAGCCCGCGGTAGCCGGGGTACTGGTAGCCAACCCACCTGCGGGCGGGGGGGGAAGGAGCACCCGTAAGCCACTAGGAAGAGGGTGGAGCCCCCGACCATCGCACACTTCCTGGGGGCTGAGCTGGACTCCCCCTTCCACCCCGCCTTCTAACATCGAGCCTCTACTTTCTTGCTTCTCTTGATGGGGAGCTCACTGCCTCCTGAAGCAAACTTTGGCTGAAGGCCTGGTAGTCGGGTCAGAGCAAGGAGTGATCTTAAGCCCGCTGAAGCTTCGAGTGAGACAGGCCTCTTAGCCACCTCTGCCCACCCCCGTCCCACCCCCCTGCCCAGCCGCACGGCCAAAGGAGTGTTGGGGAGGTTCCAGAGGCCTTCTGTATCCCCTCACCATTGGTCACTCACTGCTTCCAGCACCTGATGACAGTTATGATCTTCTCCCCAGAAAACGTCACACAGCCCTGGCCTGCAAGGACCTGCCTGGCCAGCCCCTGTGGACACGCCCAGCTCTGTGGACATGCCCTACATCTCTGCACTCCAGCCACTGGGGCTCTCGTGGAGTCCCTCAGACTCACCAGGCTGCTCCCACCACAGGGCCTTTGCACGTGCTGTTCTCTCTGCCTGGGATGCTCTTCCTTGCCCTCTTTGCTCCTGCAATTCCTACTCTTCCTGGAGATTTCAGCTCAAGAGTCTCTTCCTCAAGGCAGTAGCTTTGTGTGGATCTTAAATTATTAACGGTTGCCCCCTCTAGACTGTTGGCTACACAAGGCAGGTCTCTTTAATCTTCCTTCACATATTCAGCACCTAACACAGTGCCTGGCACATAGCGGTACTTGACAAATTAAATCGATGAATGGATCAATGAGTGAACGAAGGGACATCTGAACTCGGAACTTGGCACAATATTTTAGGGCCTGACAAACCCCAAGAAGCCAGTGCGTGTGGCTAAACTTGCTTTCTTGGAGAGGGGAGCCCTGATTTTTAGTGTTTGCCAATTTCCATGGTGTAAACATTCCCGGTGAAGCCGATTGCAAGCCGCCAATGATTAATCGACCAGCTCACAACAATTCTGAAAACTCAAGTCGGCTCTCAGGAACTGGCGTGAGCCGACTCCAGCACACCCCTGTCCGGAGCTCATCGGCGAACCCCTGAGGAATCCAGTTTTCACACTGAGGAATCCCTCAACGCTGACGGCCATGGTCTACGTGCCTCAGAGGTTTAATTCGCTGAAAAACGACGGCCCTTGTTTCCAGACTCAGGAGCTCAGAGACAGCATGGACTGAACTCCTGCCTCTCTCAGCTTTGTGAAGACGATTCAACTCGTCCCCACCTTTCCGCCGCAGCCGAATGTCCCCTCTGCCTCAAACTGCCCCCTGACATACCCACATACACGTGCTGCTCACGCACGGGGGCCGAGGTTAGGGCCAAGGTATTGCCCCAAATGCAGCTCCGGATGGGACTTCAGGGGCTGCAAGCCATATACGGGCTGGTAACTTCCGCCCACTTCCCAACGGGAAGACTGAGGTCGGGAGGGCACAGTGACGTGGGCGAGATCACCAGTGAGTTCAGGGCAGGGCAGGACCTGGGATCCCAAGTCGGCCTTCGGAGGCAGGGCGAGGTGGGGCTGCGCATGCACTTACGTGCCGCTCTGCACCCGCACGGATGACACCTTCTCCTGGTAGCCGTGGGCGTGGAAACTGGGCACGTCATCGTCTATGATTTCCATCTTCTTCCCCGTGAAGTTGGGGTTTTCATAGAGGATGATCTTGTGCTCTTGGCTGTCCTGTTGATGGGGGACGGGGCAGTGAGCATGGGTGAGGCGCCCCGGAGGTGGGATCGGCATGCTCCACCGTGACCCCTGCCAGTACACCCGCCACGTGTCTTTGACGGCTGTCGGTGGACAGCGGCCGTTTGTTGAGTTTCTACTGGGCCGTTTCCATGCAACGTACACTCTAAGATTCTACGCTGCGGGGAATATTTGATTCTGGAATGTCATTTTCCCTCCCATAGCTCCTACTTTCTCTTTTATAAATGGCAGCGTGATCTACCCACCCACTCACCCGCTCACCCCTACACACACACACACACACACACACACTCTCTCTCTCTCTCTCTTACTGTGCCTCTAGAAGGCCCTTGAGATATTTGGGTTTTCCTTTATCTCCACATCTCTTCTTATTCTCCCGTTCCTAAGACATTTTTCTTAGGTATCTCATTTCATCCTTTAAACAACTCTTATGCCATTTAGCAGATGAGAAGACTGAGGCTCAGAGAGGTAAAGTGACTTGCCCAAGGTCACACAGCTGGGACTAGCAGAGCCAGCATACGGATCCAAAACGGTGGGATATTAATTCCAATGTTCTCCAATCTTCCATCAAGTTCTGGGAGGAACTAGATTAGGCTCAGTAGATTTGGGGGTGTAACTGAGCATTGCTGGGCTTTTCCCCCTTCCTGAGAATGTACACACTCTTAAGAATCAGGATTTGAGAAACACTGAAAGCTCACACTGGCATGAGTCTTGAATAAGAGCTAAATAACTGTTTCCTCCACTCCCAAACCCAGAATTTCTTTTAATATTTATAGTAGCTATCGTTTCTTGAGCAATTGCTTTGTGACAAGAGTTGCACAACCCTGGAAGCACCACTCATGCAGAACAGAATATGAACAGTGTCCCCTGGAGCATTTTGTCATCTTGTGGATGGATCCCCCCCAGAGCTGTGCAATGTGACAACCCTCAAGCTAAGCACACTGGAATCTCAGGACAGTAGATCCTAATATGCCCATTTTGCAGATGAAGAAACTGAGGCTGAGGGAAGTAAAATGACATTTTCAAGGTCACACAGCGAGGAGATCCTTTGCCAGTCAGAAGGGGCACAATGCCAGACGTGAAGGTTCCCTCCTGGTCCCTGGACCTCTGGCTCCGAGGTGGCAAAGAGAGGAAGTAGGTGATAGGCAGGGGCTCACCACTTTGATGGGCCTCAGGGAGCTGAGGGAGTCGGTCCTCCGGCTGCTGGTCCATGAGTCCCAACGTGGGTACTCACCCTTCTCAAACACAAACTGCTCGCCCTTGCAGTTGGCTTGTTCATAGCCCACCCAGCTGCAAGGAAGACAGAGAGAGAGGGGGCAGGTCAGTCTCACTCCGAGTTTCCCGTGGCAGAACTGTGGCTACTCACGGTGGCCCCAGGATTCACTCTCGCCTAGCCCAGCAAGAAGGAATAGCCCCATCTAAATCCAAACACAGCAAATTCAAGTGCAGGGTCACCTCGGTTATCCAGAACTCAGTGCTATGCTGCCTTCAACCATCTGGAACACAATTCAGAAATAAGAAGGAAGTCCCAAAGACCGCCCAGCAACACGTATCGATATATAGACCGCATGCCTCAATGCTAATGGTATGCTGGTAAATTAATAGCCAATTCTCAAAAAAAAAATAAAAACAATCCTGATGTGTAGCATCTGCCCATTTCGATGGTGTAAATGCTCCACCATGGCAGATGTCAAGCTATCAATGCAACACCAGCGAGGCGGGGTTGGGAAGAGATGTGCACAGTCAGCTTCCGCCTACGAGAACTGAGTCAAGACCACTGTGTCTAAACCTCATGCGCTTTTCTCATACCAGCCCCTCTCTTGGGATCTATCTCCTCTCTTGTTCCTGCTTAGTCTCTTGAGTCATTCTTTACTCAAAACTCGTACGGTCTTTCAGGTCCGCGATGGAGGAGAAGCAGTACACTAAAGAGGAAAGGATTAGCTTTGTAGGACATGGCTAATAGAGGAAAACAGAAAATAGGAAAAAGAAGGCACGGACTTCAAAATGCCTAGCATTCCGGGGCCATTCGGTGCAGAGGCAAAGATTTCGGCACGGTGCAATGGTGGCTGCTCAGAGCAGTACTCTAAGCCACTGATGAAAGGGAGATGGCGTTTATTGTCCTCTCTTAGGAGAGTACTTAGTTTTTGAGCCAACAATTCTGCTTTAGGCAACACGTCCTTAGAAAATAATTGTCAAGAGCTCACAGATACGTGAGTAAGTGTGTTCATCATGGTATCGTTTATAATATCAAATAGTTGAAGCAACTTAAACAACCAACCATCAAGGCCTGATTAAATAAATTAAGGTGTATCTAATCATGGAATGTTACAAAGCCACAATAAATAATTATACAGGACACGGGTTCTCAAACTTAACTGGGTGTAACTATCACCGGGTGAACTTGTTAATAAATGCAGATTCCTGGGCTGCAGAACCCAGAGTTTAATTTAGTGGGGCTGGGATGGGACCCAAGAACCTGAATTCAAAACATCTCCCGCCTGAGATTCTGATACAGAGTGACCTCGAACCACTCTGAAAATCACCAAGATAAAACGCTATTTAATAACACGGAGAGAATTCGTGCTATTTGTAAATTTTCGAAATGAGTTATAAAAAATTTTGTACAGCATAATCTGAGTTTGATTTTAAAAAGATACATATATTTATACACACAGAGAAAAATCCAGATTTAGACCAAAACCTTAACAATGGTTACTTCTTAGTAATAAGATGATAGTCATATTTTTTTGCCCTAAATCATATCTTCACAATTTTAAATAAACAATAATTAATAAAAATACGAAAAGCTATATATATTTTTAAAAAGCAGAGGAGTATAAAATCCACTTGGGAGAGTCTTACGTCAAAATATTTTAAGAGACGACTGGAAATCAGATGAGGGGCTTAAATGATCAGATCTTCAGTTACTGGAAAGGCGTGTTCTAGAAGCGACGGATTCTCTGAGCACGTCAGAGAACTGAGGCTTGGCAAGGCCATGCCTTTAGCTGCGTTCTGCGCATCCGCAGACTCTGACCCACGTGGGGCATCGCACTCTGCAGAATTCCCTGAGAATCTTGCAATATGGGGCAGGTCACCCTAGGATCCCCAGCTACCCCGGACTCACTGACCTGTTGGGCGAGGCCCCAGGGGACAGTCCTGCTCCCTGAGGGTCTTAAAGAGCAGGAGTAGCCAGGGAACACCAGTGTCAGAGGCTCCCTGGAGTCTCAGCTACATGACAATGGGGTGAGTCAACCAACCATCTCCCCTTCTCTCTTGGGTAGAGACCTGGCCCCCAAATATGCCGGGAAATCTGTAAAGACCAAGGACTTTGGAAGGGAGGAGTGGATACAGAGCTGGGACATCCAGTCTGAAAGCTCTTGGGGGAGTGAGGGCAACGCTTGGAGCTGTGAGAGATCCAGGAGTGTCATCACGTCCACGTCCCTGCCTGGAGGAGCCGGCTGACCTCTGTGTCAGTCTGTGCGCACGAGCTCTCTCCTATCTCCTCAGAGATAGGAGTCTTTTATCCTACAGAGGAGGAAACTGAGGCTCAGAGAGGGAGGTTCCTAGCCCAATGCCACACAGCCCAGAATGGCATAGCCAGGGTGTGAACGCAGCTCTATCCGACTCCAAAGCACGGACTCTCCCCATAGGCTGCCAGTCCCCAAGTCCTGGCCCCCCAGCCGCACAGTCGGGAGCACGGTGACGGCAGATTCTCCCAACTCCACAGCCTGGCTGCCTCATCCCAGCGGCCCCTGGCCAGGCGAGGCCAGCCAAGTACTCACGGTCCAGACTGCACCAGGACAGAGCCTGCCTTCTCCACGCCGGTCTCTTTCAGGTTGGGGCAGGGCCCGTTGAGCTCGTGCGAGTGGCCCTGGAAGTTCTCCTGCTCAAAGATGATGATCTGCAACAGGACAGAGAGTCAAACCCCCGTCGCGATAGAAGGAGCAAGCGCAGGGCCATAGGGGTGCAGAGGGAGCTCAGGGAGCCTCGAAGGATGCGGGAGGGCGCCACCCTTCAGAGGCGTGAACCAAACACAAAACCAGACAGTCCTCGCTCGGGGGTTGCCAGCTGTGAGACCTGCAGCACTTCTCCTCTCTGGGCTTCAAGCTCCCCATCTGCAGCACGTGAAATAAAGATAGCGCCTGCTTCATGGTGCTGTTACGACGCTTAGCGCATAGTATTTGCTCTGCTTGTGGGAGACGTAATCATGTTAATTAAGAGACGCGCTACAGATCCCAACGGAGCGAGTGGCAGAGCTGAAGTTAGAACCCACGCTCTGACACCACTGAAACTGAAGCAGCGCTTTGCAAACTCTGACGCGCACACAGCACCTGGGATCTTGAGTAAATGCAGTTTCTGAGGGAGCGGGGTACAGCTCCATGTTCTGCATTTCCAACCAGCTCCCAGGTGATGCTGGTGCCATTGGTACATGGACAACTTTAGGAGTGGCAAGGTGCTGGACCACATTATTTGAGCTTCTGCTGCTCACATTAGAGCCAGACCGATATCTCCACATGCACCCTTCACCTCCATTTCACCAGTAAAACTACACATACCTGGGCCCTTTTTTTAAGCCCCTGCAGGCTTTTCATAGGTCTGCCTATGACCTCCCCATTGAGATGCTTCTTAGGGGGACTTCATTGCCCTCGCCTCACCCGGTCCTCTCACCAGCCCAGGGCAGGCGCTTGCAGGATTCCTGGCAGGGAAGCTGAGGCTCTGCAAAGTGAAGGGACCCGCCCAAGGTCTCACATCCGCATGCTAACTGCCAGACTAGCTGCCACCTTTCGTGATTCCAGTGGGCATCTGGGGGCAGAGCTTTTCCAGCCACACTTCCCCAGGGAGCTGCCCCTGGTGAGAGATGGGCCGAGGGCAGCAGGAGGGGCAGCGGCAGAATCCACGCGCTCAGCACTGGCTGCGTAAACACGGCCCTCTCTCCCAGGCCGGGGATTAGCCACATAAAGGAAGAGAAAGGGGAGCCCAATAGGGCTCAGAGACAAATTCCATGGGCTCAATTCAGCCTTTCTGGTCACTGACCCAGCCAGAGATGGGGTCAGCAGACAACGCTCTGGTGTGTCCTCTATAGCATCTAGCTGTGCAACCCTGCAAAGCAACGTGGTCACTCTGAGCCTCAGCGCCCTCATCTGGAAAATGGGGGATCATGCCTGCTTTTCAGAGTTACCAAAAAGAATCAAGAATATGGAAGTTAGGAGCTAGTTCATTATTACCCTGGCCTGGGACACAGGGCTTGCAGGCTGGGGGTGCGGTGGGGGCGGTGAGGAAGGGCAGCCTCTCCACGCACTTGAAAGGCCTCCGAGAGCTCAGTATTTTTATTGTTGTTTTTATAACGGAGGCTAAAATTTTACGTGCGGTCTAATCCTTTAACCCTGCCCGGCCCGATGCAGCAACCATTAGCTGCAAAGGGCTATTGAGCCTGTGTGATTCATCCACGGTAAGATGTGCTGCAGTGTAAAGTACACATCCGACTATGCAGGTTTAGTATGGAAAAGAAGAATGTCAACTATGTCCCTGATAATTGTTATATAGACTATGCATTAAAATGCTCATTCTTTGCATGTATTTGGTTTAATAAAATATAATATGAAAATCAACTCACCTATTTCTTTTTCCTTTTTTTTTTTTTTTAAGCACGGCCACTAAAAAATTTTTAACTGCAGGCATGGCTCACATTATATGCCTATTGGACAGTGTTTCTTGCTGTTCTTCAAACTCGCCCGGCTCCTTCCCACCGCAGGGCCTTTGCACTTGCTGTTCCCTCTGCCTGGATCCTCTCACTGTCCCACCTATCCCCAATTTTCACAAGGCTGCTCCCTCACTTGACTTAAGTCTCTGCTCAAATGTCATCTCCTCCGAGAGGCCCTCCCGGACCACCTGAGGTAATACAACCATTCCTCGCCCACCCCGACTCTCCAGAACCCCTTACCCTACTTTATGTTTCTTTGCAGCAGTTCTCACTACTCAAAATCATATATTCATTTGTCTGTTTATTATCCGTGTCTCTTCTAGAAAGTCAGCCCCGTAAGGGACAGACGGGGGTGAGCAGGTTGGGGGCTGCATCAGCTCAGGCTTCCCTGGCCAGGGAGGCACCGAGTCAGACAAAGGCGCAGTTGCAGATGGAAGCCGAGCCCAGGGTCCCCAAAGCACAGAGCACAGGAGGGCAGCCAGGTGGGCGCTTGTTGATAGAGGTTTGGGGGCGACAAGCCTCTGACACTGGGTAAGATCCCACCACCCTTGGGGTGGGCGCACACCAGGTGTGAGGCTGAGCCTGGTTTCTTGGCCTCTCCGCAGCCGCCCTGTGCGGGACATGTGACGGAGGCGGGAACTGAGGCTCCCAGAGATCGTGACTGGCCAGGGCCACACAGCAGGTGTAGAGATGGGAATGACACCCGCCCCCCTTCACAAGCCCCCTCTCTGACGGCGGCTGAGCGCCTGCCCCGGCCTCGGGAAGCCCCACCAGTGGGGGCAGCAGGTAGGGAGGAGAAGCGAGTCCCCGAAGCCAGAAGCTGGCGCTGGGAATCCTGGCGTGAGAGCCACGGGCTTGGGAGGGGCCTTCAGCATCAGCCCCCGTGTGCGGGGTTCGGGGGAGACAGAGTCCCAGAGAGGGGCAAAGGCAGAGAGGGGGAACCCGGGAAGGAAGATGTCAAGCCCACTTTAGGAGGAAAACCGAGTCTGAAAGAGGAGCATTGCATGTCCACCCCTCCCTCCTAGAGGCACCCACCTTGGGGTTGAGGGTCTGAGGCTTGCCCGCCTGGGTCTGGTGGTCCGAGGCCATGGTGGACAGTCCCGTGCAGGAATGACCTGGAAGACAGGGGGCGCATCCTTGAGAACCCTGCTGGGCCCTCAGCTTTCTCACTCTGGGGGGCCTTGGCACCGCTCCCCTCCAGCCCCAAACCCTCTTCCGCTCCCCCTGGCTGCAGATCACCCCAGAGCCGTGGGGTCAGGAAGCAGCTGCCTGAATTTCCATCCTTAGCTTCATCTCTTCGTGTCCAGACCAGCTGCAGCAGGAGGAAAGAATGAAGTCCGCTAAAAAGGGGGTGGTGAACTAGCGCTTTAAGTGAAGTCCTAAGTGGGTTCCCACCACGTGGTTTCAGACAATTGATGCTACACGGACCTGTCCATTCCAGAACTTCCACCTTTATGCAGAAATTTTTTAATGTAAAGAAAACGGCGTGGAACAAACAAAACCTACGCACTGGCCGTGTTTGGTGGCGTGGTGGCTCCCCGTTTGGGAGCTCATGAAGTTCCCCATGGCCACGGCCCTTGCCCCCAACCTCCCCACACCCCAGACGCCTCTGCCCCTCCCAATACCCGGAATTCTCCTCTCCACCCCTGGTCTCCGCCTGCCTCTGTGAGTTCATCTGTCGGGGAGCTCATGCTACAAGAACGCAAAGCAAGAGTGCAATGGCGGAGGCCCAGGCGCTGTGACAGGCGGCGGCAGAGCCGCCTTAGCTGGCGAGAACGCTGGAAAAGTCTGAAAAATTGTCACCCTCTTCTCTCTTCCTCGGGGAGGGCAGTCAACCCGGGCTGCTTCCCCCGGAGTAAGAGAGGAAACCCGGCCTTCTTCTTCATAGGTGACGTCCAGCTTCCTGTAGCCCCTCCCACACGGAGGCCAGGACTGGACGTCCCCCAGGAGGAAGAAATTCATTTAAACAACGTGGGAGCCAAGCTTGCTTCCCTCCCCCAAGAAACCAGCTCTCTGGGCTTGTCCCAGCGCCCGAGGTCCTGCCTTGGCGTTCCCCGTCATCGGTGTTCTCAGACTAAAGAAGACGAGGCTCCCTTGGTCCAGCCCAGGCGCTGGCTGCGCCCCCTGGCAGAATGGAGACCCTGGACAGGTCACACGCTGTCCCTGTGCCTCGCCTTCCTGTCCTGTAAAATAGGGGCAGCAATGGTGTCTAGTAACATCTGTGAACAGGTTGCGAGGGTTCGATTGTGTAAGCACCAGACCACAAACGCTTTGCAGGAGTCCCGGAACGCACGCAGCACGCAGTAAATGGCGGCGATCGTGGCATTAGAGAGTCATTTCCACCAAGTGTTGGTGGCTTTCATCACCTGTTGCTGGGAGCCCCCAGAGATCTGAGGCTGTGTCCGACCCACTAGAGCCCCTGAGGCCGCGCACACAGCGGGTGCCCCGTAACTGTGGTTATGCAGAGACCCGACTCACCACCCCAGAAACGACGCTGAGCTGTCACTGGTTTGATTCTTGCAAAACCCTCAGCCACATTCTCCTCCCCAGGCCCTGGCAAAACAAGGATGCCGACGGTCTGTTTAATGTTAATAAGAGCATTGCCCACATGCCGAGCGTGTGCCGGGCACGGTGCTAGACGATTCAACCTCCTTATCTCTAATCCCCACGACGAGGGAGGTTCTGTGATCCCTCTCCCCATTATAGAGAAAAGAAAACTGAGGCTGAGAGCACTGAAGTCTCTGTCAAAGGTCTCCTCGTCAGAAAGCTGCAGCTCCTGGTCTTGGACCCAGGTCCCCCACGTTTCCCAGCAGGGATGAGGTTGAGAGAAAAAAGGCAAGACAAGCAAGAGAGGCATTCTTACCAGTGACACCAGCCCCCGCGAGTGCCCGTGGAGCCCGGTCCGCGGGAGGTGGCATTTATACCTTCCCCAGGAGTGCCGGTGCCAAGACGGGTGACCGCTGCGTCCCTACGAAAAGCAGGGTGAGAATGCTGGATTAAGCCCACACCAAAGCACGGGTCAGCAGATGCCCATAGACATTGTGTCTCTGCACAATAATGTCATTAGCTTTCAGATTCAGCCGCGCCAGGGTGGTCAGGCGGTCGGGCAAGGAGATGCTCGCTTTGCATGCATCAGCCGTCCAGCTGCCAGCTCCAGGGGCACTCTGGGTTCACCGCCGCGGCCAGTCGCGCCCTGGGGCATGGCAGTCAGGGGCCGATCTCAGTGGCTGTGGGGAAAAACAAGAAAAGGAGGGTGGTTTGGCAGATCCCGGAATTCATTCGTCTGTCCATTTATTTATTCATTCGACAAATATTTGCCAGGCATCCACTTGGCGCCAAGCTCTGTTCTAGGGGAGAGTGTCAGGGAGGGGACCTTCCCCAGCCCAGGCCACCCGGGAAACCCCCTGGAGGGAAGTGGTGCCCTCTGGGATGGGGAGAAGGTGGCCCAGGAAACAAGGTTGGGAAGAGAGTTCCAGGCAGAAAGGGCTCAAGTGCGAGGAGCCGGCGTGGTGTGTTTAAAGAGGACCCGAAGGCAGGTTAAGGCAGCTAACGTGCAGCGTGTGACAAACACAGCCTGTGCCAGGGGCCAAGGTGGGCGGGGCCTGATGCTCCAGGGCCCAGGAGGCTGGCTGAGGAGGGTGAACTTCATCTTCGAGGTCCCCAGCTGTTGGCCACCAGCTGTCCGAAAGTGGGGTGTTCCTGGGATCCCAGGTCCCTCTCAGATCCCTCCTGCTGGCCCCACCACTGTCCCGTGAGCACCAGCCTTTGCTCACCGTCCTCGAGTGCACACGTCTGTGCAGCCCGGCCTGTGTCTCAACCCAATCTGAGGCTTGGAAACTGGGTCGAGTATAGCTGCTTTCCTCCATCTCTCATCTCCCCCCCCCACACGTACGCATGCCTGCACATATACATGTACACATACATGTACATATACCGACACACAAACATGTACATATACACGTGCACATGCATGTACATATACACGTACACGTGCATGTGCATATACACGTACACACGTATGCACATATACATGTACACATGCATGTACATATACATGTACACATACATGTACATATACCGGCACACATACATGTACATATACACGTACACATGCATGTACATATACACGTACACATGCATGTACATATACACATACACGTGCATGCACATATACACGTACACATGCATGCACATATACATGTACACATACACGTACATATACAGGTACACATACACGTACACATGCATGCACATATACACGTACACATACATGGACATATACACGTACACATACACGTACATATACACGTACACATGCATGCACATATACACGTACATATACACACACATACACGTACATATACACACACATACATGTACATATACACGTACACATGCATGCACATATACACGTACACATACACGGACATATACATGTCCACATACATGTACATATACAGTACACATACACGTACACATACACGTACACATGCATGCACATATACATGTACACATACACGTACATATACACGTACACATACACGTACATATACACGTACACATGCATGCACATATACACGTACACATGCATGGACATATACATGTACACATACATGTACATATACATGTACATATACATGTACACATGCATGCACATATACACGTACACATGCATGGACATATACATGTACACATACATGTACACACATGTACATATACACGTACACATGCATGCACATATACACGTACACATACATGGACATATACATGTACACATACACACGTACACAACAACATTCTGTCGCTCACTTACTTTCTATCTTGCCAATTAGAGTGAGCATCGTGAGTGCAGAGAAGTCGTCTGCCTGGTTTGCTATGGTGTCGCCAGAGCTTCGTGCCTGACACGTAGCAGGTGCTTGTACTGGATTTCTAGGGCTGCTATATCAAAATGCTACAAACTGGGTGGCTTAAAAACAATAGAAATTTGGAATGAGAAAGGGCGTACCCGCTGTGGAGAACAGTATGGCGGTCTCAACAAATCGAAGGTAGAATTATAGGATCCAGCATTCCGTTTCCGGGCATCTGCTCAAAAGAATCGAAGGCGGGGGCCGGGAGACAGGTTCGTGCACCCGTGCTCACGGCAGCGTTGCTTACAGGAGCTAAAAGGTGGAAACAACCCAAACTTCCATCAACAGACGATTGAATAAGCAACATGTGTCCTATCTACGCAATTGACTATTATTCAGCCTTAAAAAGGAAGAAAATTCTGGCACATGCTGCAACGTGTTGAACCTTGAAAATGTCATGCTAAGCAAAGGAAAATAAGCCCGTCACAAAAGGACAGACATTGTATGATTCCACCTAGCGGAGGTACCTAGAGCTGGCAAATTCAGAGGCCCAAGTATTAATAGCATAGAGGTTGCCAGGGGCTGGGGGAGGGGAGAACGGGGAGTGAGTGTTTAAAGGGGAGGGACAGAGTTTCTCTTTGGGATGACAGAAATGTCCTGAAGATAACGTTGACAGTTGCACAACAACGACACTTAAAAATGCTTCAAATGAGTTGGGCGCGGTGACGGGCGCCTGGAGTCCCAGCTACTTGGGAGCTGAGGCGGGAGGGTCAATTGAGCCCAGGAGTTCAAGGTTGTTGTGAGCTAGGGTTGTGCCACGGCAGTCCAGCCCGGGTGACAGAGTGAAACCCTGTCTTTTTAAAAAAAATAGATTAAAATGGTAAATTTCCAGAAAAGTATCGTCTCGCCATTGTAGAGGCCAGAAGTCTGAAATGAAGGTGTCACCAGGGCTGTGCTTGCTCTGACGGTTCTAGGGAAGGACCCTTCCTGGCCTCTTCCAGCTTCTGGTGTTTACTGGCAATAATCGGCACCCCCTGGACGGCAGACACGTCGCTCCAATCTCGGGGCCGTCCTCACACCTTCGGCCCACTGTGCTTGACTAGCTCTGTGGCTAGATTTCCCCTCTCTGTGAAGGCACCGGTCATATCAGATTGGAGCCCACCCCAATGACCTCATTTTAACCCAATTATTTCTGTAAAGACCCTGTTTCCACATAAGGTCACATTCTGAGGAACTGGGGGTTAAGACTTCAGCATATACCTTATCGACACAATTCAACACATAATAGACCTCAATTAATATTTGTTGAACAAATGGGTGGATTGAAGACCTGGCTGTGTCCTAATAAAAAAGGGTGAATTCCTGACGTTTAGATGACATGAGAGCTTGACATGAGTCAGGCCCTGTCCAAACTTATTTCTTTTGATCCTCCCAGCAATCCCAAGAGGTAAATGTTGCATTTATTGATCAATCATTTTATAAAATAGAAAGTTGAGGCTCAGAGAGATTAAGCAAGTTGCCCAGAGTTGCACAGCCGGTGAGTGGTAGGGCTGAGTTTTGTGGATTTAGCCCCTTTACTAAGCTCCCTGGAGCAGCGGCCCCCAACCGTTTTGGCTTCAGGGACCAGTTTCATGGAAGACAATTTTTCCACGAAACTTGCCAGTGGCTGAGCTCTGCAGCCTGGTCCCTAACAGACCACAGACCGGTACCAATCTGCAGCCTGGGGCTTGGGGACCGCAGCCCTGGGGGACCCTTTCTTTACCTGCTGTCTCATTAAGTTCAACCCTCACACCGTGTTTGAGGTAGGCATTATTAATATCCTCTATCACAGATAAGCTAGTTGAGGATTATGGAGGTGAAATAACTTGTCCAAGGTCACACAGCCAGGAAGAGGTAGGGCCAGAACTTGAACTTAGCTCAGTCCGACTTCGAGGTAAATGCCCTTAATCCTTAAACTATAATGCTCCCCTCTAAGCTCTAGGATTGCAGTGAAGTTTTCTCCCCCAGGCCTCAGTTTCCCCTACAGAAATAAGGTGCTTGGTCTCTGTACCTTGCACTATGTTCATCTTGAAGGAGTCGGGGTTCCCATTGGCTGATAGAAACGGCAAAACATCCTGGAGAGAGGTTTGATTAACAGGGATCTATTTGTACAGTTAATTTCACTGAGGCTCAGAGAGGGGACATTCCTGCTTAGAGTCACACAGCCAGGAAGGGGTGGAGCTGGGATTTGAACTCAGACTGGCTGAATTAATTAACGAAAAAGAGATGAGGAGTGAGAGCGTCTTAGTTCGGGCTCTATCGGAAGCAAACTTTAAGACAAGAGTTCGAGTGCAGGCATTCTATTTGGGAGGTGATCCCAGGACACGCCAGGAAGTAGGGAGAAAGGAACGGAGGTAGGGAAGGCAGCCCATTCGCGGTGTATCAGCGAGCAGGTTACCACTGGGTCTTCGTGAAATTGGGAGGGAGTGGGACACGTGACTCGTTCTGGTCAATGGATTCTGAGAAGACGTGACTGGTGTCATTCCCAGGTGAAATCATTTTCTGGCAGGAGCCAGACTTTCCAGGGATCTCTTCTCTTCCGTTGTCCTGAGATGGCAGATTGCAGGGTGGCAGAGCCTCCATCAGCCCGGATCCCTGAGTGACCACGTGGGGAAGAGCCCCCCGCTGACCAGCGTTGCACATACAGCGGAGTGAGAAGCAAACCTTTCTTGTTTTAAACACCCAAGAATCGGGGGCTGTTTGTTACCGCACCACAGCTTGACTGATACACGGACAGAAAGAACTCGGACTTCCTCGGACTTCCTCGGACGGGCCTCCGTGTTCCCCTCGGACAAGCACCGTTTAATGTTTACATACAAAGCGCCAGTGCCGGAAAGAGCCTCTGAGATCGTCGGGTCGAGAGGAGCTTGCGTGTCTATTAGAAGCAACACTCCTTTCAGCTGACGATTATTTGCGATCGCCTTTTTATTCTCTTGAAATAAAATTGATACTGTAACCCACCTACACACGTGCTTTCAGAATAAATTAGTGATAAAATGTCCTAACTCTAACTAGAGTACACAAGAAGAATGAGACAAAATGTTTAACAATATGAGTTTCAATCTATCAAGGCTGCGACACAGCTGTACCAGACGCCATGAGAAAGCAGTGAGGCATTTGCTCCTACTTGTAATGGATGAGTTTGGATAGGAAGTTGGTATTAAACCGAATGCGTGTTTGACATTTTCGTACACCACGGGTGACACTGATTTTCAAAATGGGGAGGAATGCCGGGTAACGCTCTCGCCTGGAGGCTGGGGAGCTGGGGTATTTAGACCCCACCGCTGGGAGATTCTCTGAGTGTGGTCACGTAGCCTATTACCTTGTTTCCTTGTTTCCATGGGTGTCTTTAGGGAAAAAAACCATAATTAACTGGAAAGTCTTTCTGCTCCATACCACCATGTCGCCTGTCTGCCATCCCTGCTGTGCTCGTCATCAAAAACAATCGTGAGAAAGACAATGCTGGACACTTACAGAGCAGGGACTTTATCTTACTCATTGTCCTAAGCCCTTTCTAAAAAGTCAAGTCAAGTCAATACTCACGGCAACCTTATGAGATAGGTAGTATTATTAGTTGCATGTTACAGATGAGGAAACTGAGGCACAGAGAGGTTAAGTGATTTGCCCAAAGGCACACAGTAAGTGGGGGATCCTGGAGAGGAACCCAAGTGGTGCAGACCCAGGGCCCAGCTCGGCCACCCCGCCTCCAGTCCTTGACTGGGCAGCCTCTAGCCAGTTGCCCACACTGCCTCTCAGTGAAACTGGTAACACGTCCTCCTGTAACTGAGGGACACTCGCGCTTCACTGTCACCCTCAGGCTCTGCCCCTGTCGACGGAAAATCTCAAGTCTAGGTTGGCACGAAGAGCAAGCTTTTGCAGTGAGACAGGCCTGGAGTCAGAGCCTAGCTCTGCCCTTCTGTGGCTGTGTGACCTCAGCCGTTGGCTTGCCCTCTCTGAGCCTCTCAGAGCTCAGGGGATTGCGTAGGCGAAGGCATGGGAATACTTGCAGAGAGCAGGCGCTCCCTGAGACAGGTCGTTATTGTGAGTTCAAGGCCTTGGACGGACTCACTTGCACATCAGTGACTGCCCGTGGGTCTCACCTCCGGAATGCAGACCCTGGGACTGCCCCTGGCCTGCGGGAGGGCACTGAGCCGGCCCCCCTAGCCCGGAGAGCATCTCAGTGTTAACTGAGATCAGGCGCGGACGGCTCCCGGCCCAGAGCCTAGAATGAACGTCACCACTGCCCGCACCGGCGGCCGGAGCAGCATCATGTCAACGACCCCAGCACCGACCGCTGACGGGGCGGCCCGGACTGTGAGTCCTGGTCCCACTGCTGGAAGGCTGTGGCACTTGGGGCCCTTTACTTCGGCTCTTTGGGCCTGAGTTTCTCTCTCTCTGCAAATCGGATCCTTGCTACTTGTCTGTCGATTGGACATGAAACGTAAAACACCCAGGAATGGGGCTTGGGCTCACAGGAGCTCTGTAGTGGTGGCTGCTAGTATTAGTCGTATTGTTATTGCCGCGACTGCTGCTGTCGTTGTTATTTTCATTTCTACTCTATTTCCCCGGCGACTCCCCCTCGCCGTTGGATGCAGGAGTGTTGGTGACGCTCAGGGACACGTGACAGGGAGGACGGTGGGTGCAGGAAGGGGTGAGGGGTGGGGGTGCTGCTCTCCCCACATGGGGGGGTGTCGACCCCTGCCTTGCGTCTGTCTGGGTGCTGGGCCCCCCTGGCCCATCCGAGCCCGCTGTCCCGTACACTCCAAAGCAGAAAGTCAGGGCGATTTCGCAACCGTGCGCACGTTCTAAAAACACGCAGGTTGAAGCAACCGAAAATTGCCGTATCCTCAGCGCCTCCCTGAGCCCCCGTGGGCCTCGCACGCACCAGCTGCATCAGCCGCTGGGAGGCTGCAGGTGGCCGAGTCAGGCTCCGGGGACAGCACAGTCAGGGAAAGCATGCAGGGCTGGCGCGTGGAGGAGGAAGCGGGGAAGGCTGGTCCCCGCTGTCAGCTGACCGTCAAGAGGGACACCCCTCCTCTTCCCGTTCAGGGGCAGAAGAGACTCATCCGTGCCTGGCACTGCCCTGGCGTCCCTGCTCAGCCCTCCGGCAACTCCCAGTGCCCGGATGAAGCCACAGAGGCTCAGAGCAGGGGTCAGCGGTGGGAAGGGGGATGGGCGCTCGTTCCCGCAGCCAAGGCTGCAGAAGGCCCCTGGGTTGGGGGCAGAGAGGCCGAGGCATGGAAGAGAGGGCTCTGGGGGCCACAGCAGCACGGCTCACCCGGGTCTCTGCAGTGGCCTCCCGACTGGTCTCCCTGCGCCCCCCTCTAACCCTGCACCCCAGCCAGAGAGGTCCTATCAGGCCCCAAGGCAGACCGTGGCTTGCCTTGTTCAAACACCCCACGGCTCCACCTCCCTCGGAGAAGATCAGAATCCGTCCTGGTCTGCGGAGACCTAAATGAGCTGACCTGCTCCCCCTGACCCATCCCCGTCCCCCCTTACTCCGTTCCAGACCTGCCAGCCTCCCGCTGTTTCCCCATCGGGCAAGCGCACTCCTGCATGGCCCTCGCACCTGCCGTTCCTCTGCACGGAGTGTTCTCACCGTTCATTCAGGTCTCAGCTTAAATGGCACCCCCTCGGGGCAGCGTTTCCTGGCCACCCCCACCCCCTCAGCTCTGTCATTTTACCCCACTCTATTTTCCTTCCTGGAACTTGCCACCTCCCAACAGTGTATGCAGAACATACTTGTTTATTTATTTTCTTTCTTTCTCATAGAAGGTGAGAACTTTGTGCTGTGTTCTCAGGCCTTCAACAAGGCTGGGCATTTGCTGAATAAAGTACTGACAGCAGAGACCGACCCAAAGAGAGACGGAGGGAGAAATGATGGACAGATGGATGGATGAAAGAAAGGAAGGATGGATGGAAAGACGGTGAATGGGACGGATGGGCTGATGGACAGGGACTGAAAGAACTGATGGATGGATGGATGGAAGGATGGGTAGAAAGATGAATCGATGGAAAGATAGAAAATATAGAAAGATAGAAGGAAAGAAGAATGTATGGTTGGATGGATGGATGGATGGGTTGGTGGATGAATAGGCGGATCAATGGGTGGATGGATGGGAGGGGGGGAGGAGAGGATGGATGGATCAATGGACAAGTGGACTGAAAGAACCGATGGCTGAATGGGTGGAAGGATGTGTAGGAGAAAGGAGGATGGATGAACCAATGGAAAGAAGAAAAGATGGAAATAAGGAGGAATGGATGGATGGATAAATACTTGGGTAGAAGGATGGTGAATGAATGGATGGGTGGATGAATGGATGAGTGGATGGATGCATGTGTGGATGGATGGATGAGTGAATGGATGGATGGGTGGACAGATGGATGGGCGGATGGATGCATGGATGAGTGGACGGATGGATAGGTGGATGGATGGATCGGTGGGTGGGTGGATGGATGGATGGGTGGATGGATGGATGGGTGGATGGATGGATCGGTGGGTGGATGGATGGATGGATGGATGGGTGGGTGGGTGGATGGATGGGTGGGTGGGTGGGTGGGTGGATGGATGGATAGGTGGATGGATGGATCGGTGGGTGGATGGATGGATGGATGGATGAGTGGACGGATGGATAGGTGGATGGATGGATGGGTGGATGGATGGATGGGTGGATGGATGGATGGGTGGGTGGGTGGATGGATGGATGAGTGGACGGATGGATAGGTGGATGGATGGATCGGTGGGTGGGTGGATGGATGGATGGGTGGATGGATGGATGGATGGATGGATGGATGGATGGGTGGATGGATGGATGGATGGATGGATGGGTGGGTGGATGGGTGGATAGATGAGTGGATGGATGGATGTGTGGGTGGGTAGGTAGAAGGAAGGATGGATGAATTAATGGAAAGAAGAAAACAGAAAGATGGAAAGAAGGAAGAATGAATGTATGGACGTGTGGGTTAGTGGGTGGATTGGATGTTTGGATGGAAGGACGGACAGACATTCAGATGGAGACACACATTGGTGGACAAACACAACACCTGGGCAGGAGGTGCATGTGGTTCTGCCTGAAAGGATGACGTGAGCCTAGGATACGGGTGCAGCCCACAGTCCTTTCCTGGGGGTCTCGGAACCCCCATCCTAGCCTCCCTCGGCCTGCCCCTCCGACAGGCCCCGCCCCACCCTGGCCCCTCAGGAAGTGATGCAGAGGAACATGGCAGGGGGGGGACCGACCCCAGGCTTTATTGAGCAGATTCCGGGGAAGGGTGGACAGGCGGCCCCTTGCCCCAGGCCTGGAGCCTCCTCTTCTTGCCCTCGCTGCCCCCCAGGGCGGGCCTAGGCCACTGAGGTCGGGGCGCCCTTCAGCTGCTGAGGAAGCAGCCCCGCTTGTGCCACTTCTGGTCGCGGATGCGGCGCACAGACTGCAGCTGCGGCTGGTTGGCGTCCCACTCGTTCCAGTGGCGGTACTCGCCCTGCTCGAACACGTACTGGCGCCCGCGGTAGCCAGGGAACTCATAGCCAACCCACCTGCCGGGGAGACCAAGGTTGGGTGCACACGGTCCGCTTGCAGCCACCTGCCCCAAGCCAGACCAAGCCTTTTAAAGCCAGCATCTGATCATGCGCTCCACCTGCCTAAATTCCACCTTGGCTCCCCAGTGCCCTCAGGATAAATGCAAACTCCTTACCCTGCTCAGATGACTCTACACAAAACATCTCTAGCCTCATGTCTCAACTCTATACAACCTCTCTTAGTCCACTTTCCTCGAGCTTGTCATGTCTCTGAGCCCTTGTATATGCTGTTCCTTCTGCCTGGAACACTCTTCCTTACCTCATCCTTATCCCCCACCTCCTTCGTTTGCATCTTTTACATCTCGTTTTAGAAGTCTCCCCCAGAAAGTCTTGCCTGACTCCCCCAGGCTGAATCAAGTACCTCGTTGGGACTCCCAGGGTACCCCGTGTATCCCCATCACAATTCCGATCACCATAAATGGTGAATGCCTGTTTCCCCGTCTCTCTCCCTATCAAACTACGCAATCCTTGAGGGCAGAGGTGTGTAGCTCTTGTCTCCCCTGTATCCCCACACCTGGCATCTAGTAGACGCTCAGTAGAAAGTTGTTGAATAAATTACTATCAGGGACAGGTGGCATCTCTCAAGGTCCAATCCCAGATCACAAGCACAGTGAGATGTAACCACCGACAAAGGGCAGGTGATCCTAAGGTTGCATTAACAGTGATATGAAGCCCAGAATGGGGGAGGTGATAAGCCTGCTCTTCTCTGCACTACTCAGGTCACACCTAGACAGCTACATACATCCTGGGTCCCTTGGTAAGAAGGACAAAGATAATGAGGGGGAAAAAGACATTCTGAGAATCAGCTCAAGGGCTTGGGGATGTTCTGAAAAGGAGTAAGAGACTCAGATGGGGACAGGTGGGGAGAATAGATTTCACTTGATTTTAAAAACAGCTAAAACTCCCAATGAGTCAAGGCTGCCTAGAAGTCTCCACGGTGCAGGTGACTGGGCATTCACACCGTGGGAGCTCCAGCGCGGGTCTCCGGGCAAACGTGGTGCAGGGGCAGCTGCCCCAAAGGGCCGCCCGAACCCGGAGGAGCAAGAAGCATCAACCGCATAAGAAACCACGGGCGGAGATTCCGTTCGGAGCCAGAGGTGGGGCCGACCGGAGAGCGGGGCGGGGGCACGGGTGGGGGTTGGAGCCCTTACGTCCCGTTGATGGCACGGACACTCGCCACTCGGTCCTGGAAGCCGTGAGCCCACAGGCTGGGCACGTCATCGTCCACTATTTCCATCTTGCGGCCGCTGAAAGCTGGGTTCTCAAAGAGATGCAGCTTGTGGTCCGGGCCATCCTGGGGGCAAGACCGCGGGTGAGACGGCTGCTCCCACACCCAGAGCGGAGGTCGGGCAGGCCCCAGATGCCGCAAAGAATCAACCGGTCACCACAAAGTAACGCCTGTCCCCAAACCTGCCGCAGGAGGGAGGGGCCTCAGGAGACACTGCCGCCTCCAAACCCATGGCCGGAGGGACGGGGTGCGGGGGCTCTTCCTCCAAGCTGCTTTACTTAGGAATCTTGGAGCCACAGAGAGTGAAACCGACGGGGACTTTTCAGGTCTCGTCCGGCCCCATCATTTAAGAGACAGGAAGCTGCGGCCCAGAGAGGGCGGGAGGAGGTGAGAAGCATCCGCGTGCGAGCATTCGCTTTTTCCTAGCCACGCTCTGATGCAGTCGTCTCCGTGTTCCCTCTGCCACCGTCCTCTAAGGAGGACTCAGTTATGTGACAAGAAGGGACTCAGGTGGCCACCGAGTGTGAGTGAAGCGGGTGAGAGGGGAGGGCAGCGTGTACGGTGTCACCGTGTCCCTTCAGGTGTTGGAGAAACGCGAGCGAAGAACCTAAGCTATCTGACAGTTACTTCCTGAAGTTATCGTCTGGACCGCGTCTGTCTGGCCGCAACGCTGATCTGAGACGGGCCGCGTGGCCCGAGCTTTTCAGGGTTGCAAACCGAAGCCCGAGGCCGTGCTGGCTGAATTCCAGACGTGAGCCCTGGTGTCCCGACCCCCAGCCTGCCGCCCACTCGATAGCCCACTTCTTGTCCCGCCTGATCATTCGGATGAGAAACATGAGGGCCGTCCCCAGCCCGGGGCCACGCTGGCCAAGCCCTGGCGCTGAGCGTGGGAAAGGAGCTTGCGGACCGGCTCCCAGCGGGCCGGCTTCCCGGAACCCCCGGGGAGCAGGCGCGGCCAGACTCACAATGTGCAGGGGCCGCAGGGACAGGAGGCTGTCGCTGTTGTGGCTGTTGGACCAGGCGTCCCAGCGCGGGTAGTCCCCCTTCTCCAGCACGAACTGCTCCCCGCGGAAGGCCCTGCGCTCAAACGCCAGCCACCTGCGAGAGGGACGGGCCGGGGTCACCGCCACCACCCGAGTCCAGTGAGGGAAGCACCGAGAGCTGCTGACCTTTGACCTTGCGCCTCTCTCTAACCCCACCACTGATTCCTGCACCTGCTGTTGAAGGAGCCACTAGGACGTATCGGGAATGTCCGAGACCGTGGGCCAGAAAGACATCTCGGGAAACGTTCCTGAGAGTCCAGTTAGGTGCAGCCTCCGTGTGCGATGCTCAGAGAAGCCCTCAGCATAAAGCCCGGGGCGCGCAGTAGGTGCTCATGGTATTGCTCTTCCTCCCCCTTCCTCCCCTTCCTCCTCCTCCTCCTCCTCTCCTTCCTCCTCCTCCTCCTCCTTCGTTTTTCTCCCGCAATACCCCACCTTCCTCCTCCCTCCTCTTCATATTATATTGTTTGTTATTATTACTTATTTGTCTCATCCTTCCATTTACTTTCACAAAACTCTCTGACATTTGTATCGTTGTTATCCCCATTTGATAGATGAGAAAACAGAGACCTGGAGGGTGAAGAACCTTGCCCAACATCACCCAGATGGCTCAGTGCCAGCGCCTGGACTTTCACTCCAAAGGCAAAAAGTCAGAGCCCAGTCGTGACACCTGTTTGCCTTCCAGACATGCACGGGACACTTAACCACTTGGGCCTCAGTTTCCTCATCTATACAATGGGGATAAGAATGACACGTCTCTCATAGGGCGGTTGTGAGGGTTCAATGATATGATGCGCGTTAAATTTTAGGCGTTTAAGTTATAATTATTAAAATCATGTATATTAAATCCCATTTTCCAGGCGCCGAGCTGGGTGCTGGGCTGCCTTTCTCTGTTCTCTTTCCACGGTGCCCTGTTATTTATTACAACAATCTAGAGCTAGAAGGATTGTAAGAGAATCACAGTTCGACTCTCATTTTGCAGGTGGGGAAACTGAGGCCAGAGAGGGGAAGGGAGATGCTGTAGGCCCCACGACAGATCCAGAGCTCAGACTCCGACCTCCGGGCTCCCGGAAGGCACTGGGCGGGGACGAGGGGCGGGGGTCTGGGTACTCACGGCCCGGACTCCACCTGGATGGAGCCCACCTTCTCCAGCAGGCTGTCGGTCAGGTTGGGGCACTCGGCCGAGAGCTCGCATCGCTTGCCTTGGAAGTTCTCCAGTTCGTACACGGTCACCTGGAAGAGCAGCATCCTCACCATCCCGCCCTGGCGGGAGCCGCCCCTCCGTGAGCGCCACAGGAGGTGCCACCTGCTCGTCTGCACTGCAGGTACCAGCCCGGCGCCGGCACCGCGCGGCCTGCACTGCCCTCTGGTGGCCAGGACGAGGAACAACTCCAGGAGCCTCAATTAGACCAATTCGACCAGGGATTGCACCTCAACTCATTGACAAGAGCCGAGAGAGAGTGAAATAACGCAAGGGAGGGCTGCAGGGAAATGAAGCCACTTCTGGCCGTGAGGGAATGAGGGCCCAGTTGCAAACTTTTCAAGAGAGGCCAGAAATCTATATTTTCCTTGATGTAAATTTTCCCCATTTAAAAAACCTGTGCAGGACAAATGAAACACCCATTTGCACACGCTGCGTTGACCTTCACCTGCCCCATGCCCGGGAAGGAAGGGCTGCAAAGGCAGCCTGAAGTTCTGCTTTTCTCGCCCACCTGGAAGCACAAACTTGTTTTCGTAGACGGTTCCTGGGGAACGTCTGTTCTGGTCATTTCACAAAAGGGATGAAAGAAGCTCAGAAAGGGTAAGACACTTGCCTAGGGCTGCACAGCGAGTTAAGTGGCGGCACCCGGATTCAATAAGTCTGCTGGTTCTTTTACTCCTCACAGTGGCTTGAACAGGGAAAGGCGCACAGGTGACAAAGGCAGGCAGGAAGGGACGGCAGTGACGTCCTCCCTCCTGGTGGGCCTCTGCCTCTGGGAGGTTTGTCGAGGCCTTTGGAGGGCACTAGACCAACCCTGAACTGTTCCCGTGAGAAAGCTGAGGGTGCAGGGCAAGGCTTGCCCAATGTCACCCAAGAATCAGGCTCTCCCTTCCCGGCCTGCTCCACTCTCATTAAAGCCACCAGGACATCCCCAGAAATATCCCTGTCACCGTTTATTCGCTCAGTCAACCCATCCCCAGCCATCGTTTCCAGTAGTTTCTCAAAAGGCTCCCAGGGACGGTTTACAAAGGGCAGTGCCCTCAAGTTCAAAGTCTCCCTCAGATTTCTCGTGTGCCTTGTTCTGGAAACTGTCTCTGAGCCCTCACACCAACTCTGGGCACTGAGGAGTGTGGGCATCATCCCCATTGTAGAGATGGGGACGTTGAGGCCCAGGGAGGGAAGGAAACAGGGCTGAGGCCAGGCAGGAGAGTCAGAGCTCGAAGCCACGTCTCCTGGAACTCCCGGGCCTGCCTGTTCCACTGAGACAGGCAGGAGCTGGGCGACGGGTTCCATTGTGCAGACGAGGACACAGAAGAGGCGAGATGCAGTGAGGTCTCTGAGCAAGCTCAGAGCAGAGGCTGGGAGAGACAGGACACACCCAGAGCGGTTCTCGTGGCCCGGCTGCTGCTCCTTTGTGGACAGAGGCCGCCTAGCAGGGAAGCCGACCCTGAGACCCAGCAACAGCCCCGCCAGTACCTTGTAGGTGCCCCCGAGACCTCCGTGACTCTTGCCAGCCGCAGCCTGTTCCGGTGCTCCGTGCTGTTCTGCCATCTCCCCAGGGATGCCTCTGGCTTCAAACCAAAAGTAAAAGAGTCACCAGGTCCACTCGGGAGAAACCAGGTATTGACGTGACTGGAGTTGAGGGTGAGCTACAGAACCTTGCTGCCTATGGGACGTGGTCGTGAGCCCAATACTCAGGACCGACGTTCAGTCATTCAGTCATTCAACAAACACCCACTGAGCACCTACCAGGGCATGTGGACTTGGACAGTCGGTAGGATCGGGAGCCCCATTTTGTAGAGGGGAACTCCAAGGTTCGGCCAAGTGAGGCCACTTTCCCGAGGCACATGGTGAGCGGCCAGGATGGGGCCTGGCTCCAAAGCCCGTGCCCTTTACCCCACACTCTGCCACTTTCCCCAAACCGGGGTTCCTGGGGCTCCCTGCAGATGTAGCTCCTCTGGACCCTGGCCAGAGGGTGGGCTCTGGGGTCCCTCTGCAGGGCTCTCTCCTGCCCCCGTACCCCAGTCTTCTGCTCACTCGTTGTTTTGTTCACTGAAGATTCCGTGAGCACCTACTCAGCGCCAGACCCTGGGCTGGGTGACCCGGATGGACAGGAGGTCACGGATGGTGGGAAGTGGACAGACAGACATCTAGGGACCAGGTCCTCAGACTCCTGCTCCAGCCCAGTTTCCGAGCATTCAGTTGTCATTTCACACACGTTTACCAAGCATCTGCTGTGTCCCAGCCACTTTAAGGGACACAGACACCACAAGGACAGTGAGTGACACAGCACGGGCCCCTGCAGTCGTGACACGGAGGGATTGCTACGATTGCTGCACACGTGGACACACACAGGGCTGTTCTATTCATTGCATTTATTAGCACACACACGCACACACACACGCGCACACACATGCACACACACACGCGCGCACACACATGCACACACACATGCACACACATGCACACACACGCACACACACACGCGCACACACATGCACACACACGCGCACACACATGCACACACACATGCACGCGCACACGCACGCACACATGCACACGCATGCACACACGTGCACACGCACGCACACACGCATGCACACACACGCACGCACACACACATGCATGCACACACATGCTCCCGTGGTCATTGCAGAGTCATAGCCCACCAATGTGCACACAGCTCAGCGTCTCCCTCTCTCTCAGTCACACGCACACACACACACACACACACTTGCCCATGTCAGACATCCGCGGTGCTACGTGATGCACCTAAATCCACACCCCGCACCCAGCTGTTACCGCCCATGGCTCCCGGCCTGGCCACTGGGCGGCGTAGCCTGCGTGCTGTCTGCGCTGTCTGTGCCCAGCCCCGGCAGGAAACGGGGCTTGGTCCAGCTCATGGGGCGCCCTCACGGTACTCGTTAGGTTCCAAGTTTGCCCACTTCCCTCCCGCAGGGCGCCCCGTCTTTGGAGCCCCCCCTCCCAAGCACACGCCCAGGGGCTCAGACCCCGGCCACCGCCTGGACACGCAGACAGCGTGGCTCCCTAGCTCCACCCCCAGCTGGGCTTGGTGGCCAGTGTGCGTGGCCCCTTTCCCCGAGCAGGTCCCCATCTTTCTCGGCAGGGGGCCAGCCATGCACGCGACGCAGAGACCACGCAAGGTCTGCGCCTTCCCGGGCACCCCTTCCCTCCCGCCGCCCGCCCGTCCCGGATCAACCTGTTGCCGCAGCCTCAGGAAGACGGGGAGCCAGGGCCTGCTGCAGACGCGGCCGCCTCCGCGGGCGCTCCCTATTTATGGGCGCTTTCTGACAGCCCAGCACATCGCGGCCTGCTGAGGCAGCGTGCTGTCCGCCCGATTCCGTCCGGGCCGCTGCACCCCAATAGCAGGTCCGGGGAGGCCCCCGGCGCTTGCTTCCTCGGCCGCGGCTTCTGATGACTTCCTGGGGGCAGAGGGACCCCATTGGCTTTGTGGGACGCCCGACGGCGCCAGGCGGGGTCACGGGGTGTCCCCTCTCCCACCAACTCCCTTTCTTTCTCGGCGCCGCCATCTTCCTGTGGGGGCACACGACACCTCGGAGGGACCCGGGAGCCCTCTGTTTTCCTTGTGCCGCGTGGCCTGAATTTCAAGTCAGACCACCCTAAGCACTGACCAGGTCAGGTGCGAGTCCGTCCAGGTGTTTTCACAGGGTGCTGTGACAGACCCCAAGGAGACTTACTTTCTGCCCATGGGAAGCATGTAGCGATACCAGCTCCCGTTTATCGAAGACCTACTACGTGCCAGCGTCCTAAGCTTTGTGTTTCATCCCCGCCCGGCCACCTTCAGGGGAGGAATTGTCACCTGCATGTTACAGGTGCGGAAACTGAGCTGAGAGAGGTAAACTCACCTGGGGGACCTGGGCTGGGCTCTTAGCCTTCAGGCAGGTGAGCAGGGACAGTCACCTATTTATGGCCAGAAAGGGGGAGGGTCTAACAACGTACAATTTTGCCTGTAGCAAGTATTTACTAAATGATTCTTGAACGACTAAAATGACGATGGGGCTCCCAAGGGAATGGTTAAGCCACAAGGTTTGCTTTTGTCATTTGTTTTGGGCTAAAATTCTCAAGTCAGCATCGAACCCAGTTACCCGCCTACGGGGTGATGACGGTGGGCTGCTGGGTGACAGCCGGACTCTGGAGTCGGACCCGGGCGTCACTGAAGGGCAGAGCTACAGTCTCTCACCCCTCAACAGAGAACCTTCTCTCCACCCGAGCCCACGGGAGATCATGTCAGCACGGTGTCTGTCACTTCTGACTTTCGTTCCAGGGATCCTGCCGACTACGGAGAGTTCAGCCCAAGTGGCTACTTCCTGCTGGTGACCACGGAAAGCAGAATTGGTTTGGACCCCTTAACTTGGGGGGCAGTGGCCCCCGGCTGGGGGTACGGAGAGGAAGGCAGAGGTGGGGACGGCGTGGCTCCTGCCATCAGCGCCTGCAGGATCCGAGCAGCTACGACGCGCTCAGCTCTTGCACACGCCACATCCCTTTGATCAGACTTCCCAGCCTCGACACCACTGCCACTCGGGCCCAGATCGTTCGTCGTGGTGGGGGAGGGGGAGGGCCGTCCCGGGCCCTGCAGGATGTTGAGCTGCATCCCTGGCCTCTACTCCCTGATGCCCACAGCGTCTTCTCCCCTCGTCATTGCCAGATGTCCCCTGAAAGGTACAATCCACCCGCTGAGAACCACAGCTTTAAACTCATGGCCACCAATGTCGCTACCAGCACCCCTGTTGGACAGCTGAGGAAAACCAACGCTCAGAAATATCCCAGGCTGGGTACTGTGGCTCACGCCTGTAATCCCAACTTTGGGAGGCTGAGGCAGCAGGATGGCTTGAGGCCAGAAGTTTGAGACCAGCTTGGGCAACACAGCAAGACCTTGTTTCTAGAAAAAATAAAAAATCAGCAAGGCGTGGTGATGTACACCTGTAGTCCCAGCTACTTGGGAGGCTGAGGCTGGAGGATCGATTGAGCCCAGGAGTTTGAGGTTGCAGTGAGCTCTGATTGGGCCACTGCATTTCAGCCTGGGCGACAGAGCAAGACCCTGTCTCTTAAAAAAAAAAAAACAAAAAACCAGAGAGAGAGACCACAACCCCACAGCCAGGAGGCGGCAGAACAAGGGTTTAACCACTGGTCGGTCTGAATGGAAATCCTATCTTGTTTCCATGGCCTCCCACCCTGGACAGACGCCCTCTCCCAGGACCCCAGCCATGCCCTTCTGCTGCCCCACGGCAGCTCAGCACAGAGAGACTGACTCAGCCGGCACGGGCAGGGCTCGCACGCGCGGGAGACTCCATTCATCCCCATGCGGATGCATCAACTTCTCCAGTGCAACTTGCTTTGAAGCTTTATTTGCTACTTTCGTAGTCTGAATGCAACATCCCTGTACATGCAAAGGTCATCTTGATTTATTGCAGCGGACCCGACCGCCGACTGCTCTTCTGTGCATATGAAACTTTTTACAGTTACAAAATATAAAAGCACTTGTAGACACCCGATACTCTGTGAGGTCCAGGAAGCACCGCCCTCCCCCCTTTTTTTTACATTAAAAATATAAGTTTTTCAAGATGAACATGGTTCGAAATTTTTTTTTCTGGGATTGGATAAAGTGCCTCTCGTCTGCCTTCCGTTCAGAACTCCTAGAGCTTGTGAATTCATAAGGCAATTGCAAGAACACTGCGGTCAGGAAGCTTTAATTTTGCTACGCACGCAGAACTCGAGTTCCTCCTCTCTCGTGACTCCATCTGAGGAGGGACCCGGAAGGAAGGTTAGGAAAATATATACCCTCTTTATATATATTTCCAATCCCCGCCCCCTCTCACAAAGCATGTTGAGGACGGTAATTACCCGGGGAAGAAGTGCATGACTTCTAGGATTTAGGGAACAACACAGTACAAAATATCTCCCGTGATACAATATATTACTTTTGTGAGCCCCTATTTACAAGATCGATAAGGCTATTTGGAATGAGATCATTAAAAAGCTCAAATTCTTCTCAGACAACAGCATCGTATCTAGCCCGCGAGATGCCGCCGGAGATTGTCAAGGAGCTGCCGGTCCCAGGCCCGGAAGAGGACAGGTTACGTCTGGAGTGAGGGCAGCTGTTTAAGGAAATTCTGGGATGGCGAAGGGGAGGGGCTGAGAGTGTTGGTGTCGAGGGTTAACTTGCCAGAAGCCTCAGGCCGACTTTCCGGAGCAGAGAAGCCCCGCTTTCTGCTTCCCACTCTTCCTCCAGGAGCCGATCCAGACAAAAGAAAGAAACTTCTAGAAGGGGGCTGGTGCATAAGGAGACACGGAGTGGCACAGACCTGGCACGCTCATGCCTCCTGGCATTGTGTGTGGCTCTAGGTCCCCCGAGCGGTGGCCTGGCTGGAATTCCAGCAGGGTGACTCCCAGCAGCTTCTCCGCACAGAGAGAGTGTCCCCTTCCAGAGGTGCAGCGCGTCCTGGCTGTCCCCTTCCAGAGGTGCAGCGCGTCCTGCCTGCTTCCAGTGGCTGCCGCACCTCAGTCCTGCCCTCCCACCCCGCGGACTCATGGAGCCAGGGGGCTTCGGCTCTCGTCTTCCCACACGTGGTGGAGGGAGCGAGGCACGTTCAGGGCCCACAGAACGTCTCCGGCCCCGACAGTGACTTGCCGCAGCGCAAACATCTGCACAGCGGGGAGGGGGGTAGACCGGGGCACATCGCGATGAAAAACTTGAATGTGCAGCTCGACGAGACGAGGCAGCCGTCAGCACCCGCCGGGAGCGGCTGAGGTCTCCTTTGGGAAAATCACACCGAGGGTTTTTCCACATTCCTTGCTCAGCCTCTAAGGGCTGAGACCTCAGGCTCACGCCTACGTTTGTTCTCGTTCCTTAGGGATACCCTGGAGTTGGCCTCACTTCCGGGGATGCACAAAGGAAAACACGTTTGTCCGAAAGCACGTGACTAGGCTCGTCCCCCTGGAGAACACTGCCGTCTGATTGTCCTTTCCCTGAATCCTGGAAAACCCAAGGCTGCCAGGTCAGCTTCCCTCAAAACCACAAATGTCCCAAGTACCACGAGGTTTCCCTTTCGCCAGACTTCTCTGGTGGCACTGGGTGACTCCTTGAGGACTCGCCGTGGAACTCCACGGGCGAAAGCCTCTGTTTCCTTAGGCAAAGGACCCGAGGGGGGGGGAGATACAGACTTACTAAAAGTCCAGCTGTCAAAATGCTGATGTGCAAAGGGGTGGGGGAGAGAGGAGAGAGAGATCGCACGGACACAGGCATTTGCACTCTGTGAGACCCGTTTGTGGAGGGCCGGGAGGGGCAGACCTGACTACACACAGAAGATATTAAGGCATGTTAAGTGAGTTTCAAAGAAGACAGATTTCCAAAGGGGGCTCCAGGCAAACTCCAGAAACTACCGTTCAGCCCCTCGCTTAGCCCCAGAGAGCTCACGCAGCTTAGACAGAGGAGAAACAAACGACCCATGGCCCCGGCTCTCCGCAAAGGGCCCGGAACACCAGCCCCTTCTAGCCTCATTGCGCTGATCGGGGTCGCCGGGAGCCTGTTCAGAGGGTCGCTCCTGACCCCTGGGGTTGTCTGCCCTGTGGCGCTGGAGGGGACGAGGCTGCAAAAAGTGAAAGGAGGCGTGTGAGCCCTTCGGGACGTGCCCTGGTCAGTCTCAAGGGGGTGGCTTTGCGTGTTCTGATCACCACGGAATTCAATGGAATTTTATTTCCAATCGAGGTGTGGGAGGTCAGGCAAGAGATCTCCAGATCAATCTCATTTGAAATTTCAAGTGTTTTTCTTTCCTGTCGGGTATTCTTGGACTAAATATGACTCGTTAAGAACTGAGAGTTTTGCACGGCGAGTATCACTGTACTTAAGAGTAGGTCCTTTCCCACCGCCTGGGCTGGTACCAAAGCGCCCTTCTCACCCGAGGGAAAGACAGACCGCAGCCAAGAAAGGAAGTCAGGGTTGAAACACTAGGACTGTGTTTCAAAGGGGGGGGGGTGCCACAGATGTGGAAAGCCACTGTATCAAAATTGTTACAAAACAGTCATTGGATCTTTAAAAAAAATTAATGGAAGCAGTTCTTGGAAGAATTAAATCCCTCCATAGCCAAAGAGAATCGATCGACCACTAGCTCCATTATCAAGGAGGGCCAAACGCCCAAACCCGATGCACGAGGCTGGGGCAGGACGGGGCCCAGCAACCGCCCACCAGCAGGTGGGGGGGCGGGGGGGTGCGGTTGCTGTCCCCGGTGCTGATCCACAGCCCCACGCCAGGGCACAGCTGTTCGTCTCAACCTGGAGGAAAGCAGAGGATTGCTACCCACCCCACCCCCTCTCTAAGGGAGACAAGAGGAGACATAAAAGGAGACGAAGGAGGAAGATGAGATGGAGACAGGCATGGAGACCCTTGGAGCAGTGGTCGGGGAGATGGGAAGCATGTCTCGACACCATTTATTTGCACAGAATGGATTTACCAAGAAAGACTTTTATCTCTTAGGAAGCTGGGGTGGGGGAGGACACATGTGCCTCCCACTTCCGTATCTAGCTAGCGCTGTGCATGGACCCATTGGGATCTCAGCCCCGGCCCCTCCGCAATCACCGGCTGCCCTATGACCCGCCCAAGCATCTCACAACGGGCGTCTCCCAGGCAAGGTTGGCACAAAGACTATGGCAACTCCGGGCATGCCAGGTGGCCAGCCAAGCATGTCTGGGTGTTTGCTGCAGCCGGGGGCTTCAGAAACGAGGAGGCTGGGGCTACGGATTTCCAAAAAGAAGGACAGAGAAGAGTGTCTAGAGCCCCCAGAGGATTGGAGATTCCCAGGAATGAGCTTACAGTTAGCAAGAAAAAAGGAGGCAAGGGAAGCCTTACAGGTCACCTGGCATCCCGCCCCTCTGTCCAGAGTCCCCGGCGTGGGGGCCCCCTACAGAGAAGGGCTCTCAGCAAGACTTCCATTGGACCAAGAAAGGCACGTGGTCGGGTGAACTGGAGCATGGAAAAATGAGGTGAGAAGCAGCCAAAAGTACCCCTCATTCGTGCATTTGTTCTGAGGCCAATTTGGAACGGCTCCTCCAGGCCGGTCGTGTTCAGAAAAGACTAGAGAGAAAGATCCCGAGGGCTCGTCTGATGTTAAGTGGCAAAGGCCATTCGGGCTGCGGTTTAGGAACCCTTGAGGCCGAGGGACAAAGGTCACGCCACAGAAATCAGAGCTCAAATGAAAAGAAACCAGGAAAACATATACAAGAGTGACAATTAAAATGTCTAAAACACTTGGATAGGGATAGGATAACCTGAGGTGATTGGATACTTCAGAGCAACCTATTCGCACGCCGTTCCTCCTGTCCTTTAACGTAAAAACATATATACATATCAAGTTTCAAAGAAAATTGGCTGAATTATTGCTTTATCGCCTTCTAAAGCAGACAAAGGTGACATAAAACGACACAGGTCACCTACGCACGCGGCCCCGCTGGAAGGGCAAATACACTTGAAAGCCTCGGGAAGGTATGTTTAAAATCCGGAACTGCTGATTCCTCCAGGGGAAGAAGGAACTCCCCGGAAAAAGCCATCAAAACCCCCGACCCGGTGGTACCGCCTTGGACCAAGACTACAGCGGGAAACCAACGGTTTGACCTTCCTTGGAAACCTTCTTCCAAAAAAGACCTGCCCTGGGGATGGGGCGAAGAGGTGTTGTCACAATTCAGGTGCTTTTCGGAACCGAGGGAGACGGGCCAGCCTCACGCTGATGTTCCTGGAGCTGCGGACGGTGTCTAAAGTGGGTAGAAATGCAGATTTTTAGGTAAAAGGCAAAACCACCTGCGTAGACGTTTCTGGGCAGCCTGGTTTCTTTCTCAGCCGGAAGTGCCGTCTGGGGAGGTGAGCAAGGGCCGGTGGTGCGGGGGGCTTCCCGTCCGGGTGCGGGGAGAGCTTGCCAAGGGCGGGGGGCACTGGCCAGTGTCCTCCACCCGACGGGCAGGGCCCAGGCCCGTGAGCGCGGGGCGGGAGACAGCGGCAGCAGCTCGGCCTCCTCTGCGGGCTCCGACGGTTAAGGCTTCTGTTAATGGGACGTGGTGGAGTCCCCTGTCTGGAGAGGAAGGGACAGTGTTAGCGTCCGCGGCGGGGACATTCGGCACCTTTCTCTCCACCATCAGGCCTTAAAACCCTTTCTGATGTGTCCCCCCAGAAAGCCACCCCTGGAGCTTAAGGCCAGGAAAGAGACGTTTTGGGGCAGGGGGTCG